>JH156231.1:360507-378590 GCA_000226015.1 Mnemiopsis leidyi
TAAGTAACACTGACACGTGTGTAAGTAACACTGGCACGTGTGTAAGTAACACTGACACGTGTGTAAGTAACACTGACACGTGTGTAAGTAACACTGACACGTGTGTAAGTAACACGACACGTGTGTAAGTAACACTGGCACGTGTGTAAGTAACACTGACACGTGTGTCAGTAACACTAATAGATAGGTACTAAGGAGAAAATGAATTGGGAAGTTTGATCTCCCTTTGATGTAAAAAGGAGATTGTTAGCAGTAAAGAGGAGATTGTTGGCGGCTTTCAACGTCCACTTACAAGGATTCAATACATTTATGACTGTTCAACTTTACCACATTTCACACGCGGTGAAAGTATCGAGAATGTAGAGGTTTGTTTAATGTGAGTGTAAAGGGTCGGAGGTCCGGTTAATCGTGCAGCGGTAAATGGCCTGTAGATCTTCATACAATTTTCTATACAGGCCTATTGAAATAGAATACACAAATTGAGAAAACTCTAAACTAAGCCCAAGTAGAACTATTTACTGGGCGAATGTTGAAATTGGGCCGGTAAAACCACACTACTGTGTAATCATGCCTTCTCCGGTCTGTCTAGTAGTGATCACTGCGCTTCATTTGGTCTAATCAGTGTGAAGACATATCCGTCCTATAAACTATATGAAAGGCAGGCGAGGAGTTACCGATTCTCTAGATAATCAGAAGGCGCTCCTAATATCATGGTAATTTCTCATTATTGACCGCAATCCACAAATACTGCACCCATCCGACCAGGCAATCCGATTTATATACGCTTATTTCACAGTCCCAGAATGAGTTGCTGGGAGATGGCTGGAGGACTGGGAGATTGGACATTACTCAGCCAGTAAATTGGGGATTACGTTTAGTGGCTCAGTCAAGTAACTGTGGGACCTGTGTTGGACATGGTGAAATTACGGGAAGTATTTCTCGCGAGTAATAGTTCAGTCCGCCTAGGTGCACCCAGCAAACTCCAAATAAAAGCTCGTCCTGCATGATAACTTTGCAGGAGAATGCAGGTGCAATGAAACTGAATATTTACCAGTGAGAAGGTCCATGTAAAACTCTTCCTCGTCGATATCACACACATCCTTCACGGGAGCGCCGCGCTTGCGCCTCTTGCGACACAACTTACGTGACACGGCATAGGAGGGTTCTGTTAGCGCCAACAGTCTAAACATCTCGTACCTGAAGAAAGCAGGCGGCTAAATTTTAAATATGTTACAGTATTAGTGAATGCCGTAAAAACATAAGATGTAAGCTAAGGGAACATTAAAATCATGGTCTCGGTACTTAGAAGAGTATAAAATGCAATGTATACTCTTCTTAGTACTATACATAGTACACTATACTATACACTATACATAGTACTATACATGGTACTATACATGGTACTATACATAGTACACTATACATAGTACACTTCTAGGGAGAACAAAGGTTCTACCAACCCGAGAATCATAACTCCTCCCGTCTCGTTCCATTTCTTGATGAGAGTAGCGCGAACTTGGAAAGTCTTGAGGAGATCATTAATGACGTAGAGAGGGTAGGTCCTGGTAGACTCACTACCACCCTCCCCAGAGAAGTCCTTGGGTACCCACATGTCAAACTCATTACACCAGTTTTGTAGGACGTTAACCGGCACCACAATCAAGACAGTGTGTGCAGGCGTGGTTCGCAGACAGCAGTCCACAAAACTGCGGGATGTTGTAATGGAGATTAAGGTGTCGCAAATTTGCTTTAACATGTAACAGCGATTGACCAATAAAAGGCCTGGTACGACGGATCAATATCTGGCAACGCTCTCGCATGTCAAAACAAATTTGACACGCCTCCCCACGATGCGAAAACCATGCAAATCTTGATAGAATTGTTAAAATATTGGTTTTGTATGAATTAAAATGTACTTGTTAAAATATAGGATTTGTATGAATTAAAATTTTCCTTCAGGAATGAAAGAACTGCTTCATATGAAAAGCTAAGCTGGCCTCCAAAACAGCCAATATATCGTCCTAGACAGCGCAGTTGTTAATTTAAACATACCTGGAACTTTTTAGATGTTCTGTGACTTACTGACCTGATAGTTTGGAGAGTTTTACCAAGTCCCATGGTATGAGCAAGAATACACCCGAACCCAGGACTAGACTTGAACCTTGACACAGACTCAATAATGTTGTCGTACAGGAATCGTATACCCCCAATCTGATTACAAATCAAACGATCATTGCACGGTAACAAATTGTTTATTAAGATGTTTCAGGGATAAACTTCCCTTCAAAGTGATGTAGCTTAGGGGGAAGGGGCACGACAACCGCTATAAATTTTACCATTTGGCCTGTGTTCAGGTGTCATAGTCATGGTCTAATGACCGTGACCATAATCAAATTTCTAATATTACTCTGGTCAAATGTTCAAAATTTTGACCATGAAAATAGAATTTTCCATGGACAAGTTTTTTGATCATTGACTATCAGGAAATTTCCAGGGTGACTTGTCTTGGACAGTGCCTTACCCCCTAGCTTGCGTCGCTTTATCACTTTGAAGTTAGGACTTAGGAGACTTATAATTGTATATTTCCGAAAATATCCCAAAGAAAGATATGAGTCTCCTTTATCTTGTCTCTCTTTTCAACTTAAATATGACATGAGTCATGTAGGCAGAGACAAAAGATTTTATTGTAAGATATATTACTTAGAGTTTCAAAGAAACTCATTCATATTTGCAGAATCCCCCCTCTGAATGAAATTTCACCAAAGATAAGGCAGATATTTCTAAAGAACCAGTGATATAAGTTACATAATTCGTTGTAACCAAACTAAGGAGGACGTCTTAGAAACAAAGCATTTCGAAAAGAGGAACAAAGATGATTATAATATCACTTTATTACCAACAAGTTTAAAGTCAAATGTTTATCACTATTCTTTAAACCAAAACGACACACCATTCACTTAACATATTTAAAACCTCCTTACATAGATCAATGTCAGTGAGCAAATGGTCAATGGCCAATGGTTGGCGAGTGGGTACTCTCCGTAAACATTACTTAAGACAGTATAAACATACGAGCGAGCTTGAAGCAATATACATGGCAAAACAATAATATAGAATTATACGAACATTTCCAAATTGAACACCCCACACGAACCTGATGAGGCTTGACGGTCTGCGCGAGTTTAGGAGTCAGGAAAATATCCGACTCGTCCGGGGGGTGGTTAACATTAACCAGAACTCTGCCCTGACTGTCCGCCACGTTTTTACTGTCGTCGGTGTGCATGCCGCCGACAAAGGCGGTGGTGTCGTCGTAGCCTGTCAGAGGCTTGTCTGTTTCTGGCTCACTCTCGTCACTCGAGAGTGTGATGACTGTCGGCTCTTTCTTCGGTTTCCTGGGAGAAAGGATATCAGCTGTCGAACATATATATAAATATATCAGGTACACACTGCATGGACAATGTACAATATTATACATCTTGTATTTGAGTCTCACAGTTGTTGTAAAATCATTACAGGCACTGTTTTCGTATGAATTAGATGTGAAATAACACAGTTGAACAAAATTTTTAACTTTTTGGGAAACGCATCGACAGATGTATCGACACCAACATATAAGGCAAAGTTCAGTTGGTGACACGGCAGTATAATCTACAAACAAAAGTGTACTTAACGATCTAATAGACGATAGGGCACTTTGGCCGATAATACCCCGGAACCATTTTTTGCGATTAGCCAAAACAACAAACCAAGAAAAACATGACGATTTGTGGATTACATATTTTAGCAAATCAAGCTATAAACCTATTATTGATTCCCCAAAAGTCTATATCAAGCAAAAACGTTCAGAAAGCTCCAAAAAAGTAGAATGAACAAGAACGCACGGTCACACCATTATCTCAAAGCATGAATGGCGAAGTATTTACAAAAGTACGTTCACTTTCGAATCTGTCTCGGACAAGGGTCGTTATATGATATCAGAACACTGTCTCACTTCCAATAAAAAATACGACAGCTTTTCAAGCGCATGTTGCTATTTTATCTTATTTAGGTATTTCACCACAAAATACAATGTTTATTTCAAATTTTCAGTTATATTGGTATATCACATGCAACATGTTATAAATACAAGACCCTGTAAATACCAAACATGAAACAGTAAACACTTACTTTTTCTCGGGCGATTCTCCTTCGCTGTCATCGTCTAAGAGAATCACTTGGTTTGATGAATCTCCACTTTTCTGCTTCTTCCGTTCTTCCTGAAGAATTTTCTTCTTCTCCCTCTCCTCGGCTAACGACTTTTCATGTAATTCTCTGAGCCACCTGATCCTCTCCATTTCTCTCTCTTGTTCCAATCTTGTCTCCTCAGCTAGTTCATCTTCACTCATCATCTTTCTAATGTTCTTCCGTTTCTTCTGTTTGTCTGCCTTCTCTTTGTCATCTGCAGATTTTTAAATAGATCCAAATATTTTCGCTTAATTTTGCAATTTTTAAGCAGAAATTCAAGCCTAACACCAAATGATGAATGAGAAGAAAGCTTCTGCAAATTTTATAAGGGTTGTTAACCGGTAGGAGCATCGTTTTCTTCATCTTCACTCATCTCATCTTCTGCGTCCTCTTCCCCCTCAGCTCCCTCCTCCCTCTCCAGCAGCTCTTGTTCTAATAACTCGTCATCCCCTTCATCATCCTCTGTCTCCTCTGTATCTTCTCCTTCCGTCTCCTTTATTCCCCTTTCTGATACCTGACATTGTTCCATAATGTTAGATTCACGTACATTAAAACGACAGAGAAATTAATAACCAAGTTAAGTCCATGCTTGAATGTCAGGAAACTTCGCACCTCAGAATTGGCAGTTCGTTCTGGGCTGTCCTTGTTTGTAGAGTTTAAAGTACAAGTTTCTTTACTGCCGTTATCCATACTAACCCCTACCTACATGGGAATATTTTAGTCGCAATTTTGTATTTATTCAGCGGATAAAATACATTTTCTGCGAAGTAATAAATTGTGCACAAATCAATTTAGATGGGTCTAAAAACAACATTTTATTTGAAAATTTGTTGCCAAAATTTGTAACTAAGTGGCCATAAGCCATGACACATCAAGCGTGTAAAAAAACATTAACATTACAAGCTAATAACTTAGTTAGAATCATATCATTTGTAGAGCTGTGTTGACGCAGGAAACCGTCATACCATCTGAACATTCAATGACTTTATTGACAATGTTAACATAAATGCCACGATCCAAAATGGTAGCAACGATAATGGATGTTGACATTCAAAGCAGTGCAGTAGCTGCAAAATACACTTACAGCTGTAGTTGCAATCATTTCTTAAATTCAATATTCATTATGTAGTTACTGTGAAAAAGTAAGGGTACCATGTATCATACCGTAACCCGTGTCTATAATTTACAAAGCATTTTCATTGATTTATTAGAAAAAAGTCTCTACAAACTTTAAAACGCTACAAACAGAAATGCTCAAGCCATCCTATAAAGAAGTTTGTGCATAACAATTTCCCAAATATCCCTGACTGTCTCGATAGTTTCCCTCTCATCATCAGATATCCAGGTGTGCATGCTCCGTTCCATGTGGTAGCAAACTTCCACTATGTCCAGACTGTCCAGACCGAGGTCCTTGACTAGGTCTGCGTCAAGGTGTACCTTCTCGGGGTCAACCTTGTCGTAGGTCTTCAGGACATAGAATATCCTCTCTAGTATGGAGTCAGAGGTCCAGGCTCCACCATTACGACTTAGGATGGTGTTCGGGTTCCTGTGTTGAGTTGCAAGCTGCGTGGGATTGTGGGCAAGTTTGCGGAGTGCGATGGTGCAAATTGGGCGAGATGTACGACACACTGTTGGGAGCACACGCCGCACAAACTGTCTTACAGCAGCTTGAGACATGACTACAACAGGATTTACGTTAGTAGCAATTGTTATTTAATGATTTGCAAATGATACGGTTGTATAATTTTATGAATGAATATCTAAAGTTATTGGTAATTTTAGTTTTTGACAACTTTTATTAATATTACCCATGCCATGTTGTGCAACTGTTAAAGGGTCGTTCACATATGACGTCAGCAAATTTAAGATAATGTTTACCTCCCTCCCCCCTCTGTCATCATGCTTTGTCATGACAAAACCCGCCAAATGTCATAGGTAAATTATCATCACAGTCGGAACCCACCCCCTACTTCATGTCGAAAAACTTGATTTTTGGTCTTTTAATTTGCAGTCATTTTTGAAATTTTTATACTAAGTCAGTGAAAACGCAGTATTTCACCAGATTTCTGAATCAGAATTTTAACAAGAAAATTTTCCTTCTGATTTTGTAAAGTTGTGATCAAAATTTTCAAAAGAAATCAAAAATTTTCAAAAAATCCTAAAAGTTTTTGATGACATCATCATTGGCCAAACCCACCCTCCCCCTTCGTCATCAATCGTCATCATTTAGAAACCCCCTCCCCCCTCGACTAGGTGATGACTTCATATGTGAACGACCCCTAAGTAGTAAGTACTTTTCCACATGGAGTTACTTATGATAGAATCCAAAATCAATTAGCAGTATCCCTCGGTATATATGTTCTTGTTGAAAAGATAAGTGAAACAAATAGTGGACTATCATTTATAAATAATTATCATTAATAAATTAGTTATAGACCGTTAAAAATACAGTTAAATTTATAAATGGACTGAGCAACTAGTAAGCTAAGCTGAAATAAAAGACAGATGACAAGGCAGTCTTTCTGCTGTGACGAGAAACAAACCCTCAAAATAAAATATGTTTGAAGCCTTCACCGAGTTTCGATACTTCTAAGCTGTTTCTTTTTTATCTTCTTCAACTTTTTGGTATTCGTTATCTGATTAGGAGTGGTTAAAGTACTGGAATTATACGAAATTTTAATTTCGCAGTTTATTGGAACTGCTTTAATCGAGCCACAGCCCAGGATATTTCTGATATAGAGAGTCTTACATTACAGTCAAAAATTGAGATTCGATATCATAGTTACGCCCTGACCCTTGACGAATAAATATTACCTTCTGGACGATTTCACACTTTCTTTCATTTTCTTCACGCCTTTTTCTGTTTTCAGCAATCCTTAGTTTTTTGGCCTAAGAACAGTTGTCAGTGAAAGGCCTTTAAACAATAAACAAGTAGCTCTTCTTGGCTTCCAGTTGTTTATATGAAAACAAAACAGGAGGATAATAACTGATTTTTTAACTATCTTAGCACTATCTTAGCACTACAATTAAAACTTATTGAGAGTTTTGATGAAGCTGTTGTCACAGAGAAATTGATCAACAGCTATCATTCTCCTGTTTAATTTTTACCTTAACAATTGTAAAGCCAAGAAGAGCCACTGAATTTCAACTAAATTTTCCATAGAAACAATTGAGTTTTGGTGTAAATAAGTTAGTCAGATTCATATGGTGAATAAACCTAGAAATAATCTTAATGGTATCAACCTCACTCTCTGCATTTCTTTCTGATTGTAGTTGAGTAACAAGTGCTTGTAAATTCTTTTTCTGATCTTTGAGCTGCATTTTAGCTCCAAATTTAGATGCAGACTGCTTGTCTTTGGCGAGTGAAGAAAACCTGTAAACCACTAATTACTAAGTGATCATTTCAAGATAGTTGCCAGTTAAGATGTTCTTTGTGTCTAACTGTCTCAAATTTGGTACTTGATACATGAAAACATTGCTCAATATTAATTGGATACCGCTCACTTTTGACTGAAAGCTGTTACATGGTACCAACAATTTTTACAGGCTTATGTTGAGTTCCCTGGGACTCCCCACATCCGCTTATCAATGGTTTAAACACACTGAAATTTCCAACCCCTCATCCCAAAAAACAGGTATTATAAACAGTATTATTGTTTTACAATTATATTGTGCATAATACTTTTCTAAATTGAAATTACTTAATTTCTCTCAAAACACTTAAACCTTTCTTGACAAGAGCTTCAAGTGTGAATTACATTAAAAACAGATTATCTTTAAACATATAAACATACCGGCATTCTTTCTTTTGTTTCCATGATCGTCCAGAAACTGGCTTTGAGCTGTGTTTGACCATTACTTAATGAAAAGATGAAAGTGAGGCAGCAGTGTAATACTAAGAATTTAGAGGCAACCTACAGAAAAAATTCATGTGGAAGGGTCACAATTACTTGATACAGGCATTGACTAAGAATAAAAGCAGTGAGTGGTGTCAATGATTGTAGTAAGCCAGAGTAAATCAAAATATTCAGAGTAAAACCAAATATCAACTTCAAATCTCTTTAATCAACAAAATAAATTATGAAAAAGTTAATCTAATAATTGGTGACAAGATCAACACTATTTTTAGGAGAGTTCTGCCTACATATGCTAGCAGGCACTGCAAGAGGCTGAGATTTAGGACCATAATGTTTTGGCTAATAACGACCCTTTTGGAACTGTCAATACAGCATTGAATTTTAAATGGAAGTGAAGATTGTGATATAATAACTTTTTTGCTATGCATGTTAATCAAGTCAGATGAGTCTCAAACTATCAACAGCTACATATCCATAAACCTACTATCATAGATTGTAAAAACACATCGCATCCTGTGGTGATGCTAGTAGGGCATTATTTCAATAAGTTTTCTTATTTGACGGAGAAACAAAGGATTTGCCAGGCAAACATAAAATACAGCTCAGGATTTCTAGTAGCTATTAAGAATTTTATGTTGAATTTGCAATGTTTAACGAGGGTTTCCAATTATTTATATTAAAATTTTGTTTTTTAGTTTACTTTGTAATCATTTGGTTCCTGTTGAAGTCATATAGGCCAACCATCTCTTGAAAAGTGATCCAAAGGCTGCTGGAAAACTTGCCTGCACTTACTTACTTTTTACTTACTTTGGGCGATCCTCGATCGAAAACTGCTCCACGATGTTTCTCCAAACTGTACGATCGAGCATCACACCCCTAAGGTCACCAATCTCTACTCCAGCATCTCTTGCTACTGTGTCTAAGAATGTTAGTGGCCTACGGCCAAGCCCCGTTTGGGGTAAGCGCCAAGGCAGCACAGACAAGATGATCTGGTCATGGGCCCTCATGCAATGACCGGCAAAACGAGCTCAGCGTTGCACTTATAGCACAGTGAGTCAAGCAAGCAAGTAGCTACAGTTGGGTCCTAGCAGGGGCAAAAAACTTTCTTTTTGAATATTACTACATATATAATTTAACAAGGCTTCTAAGCTGTGAAAGATGTAACAAATCAGATTTTCTCTGTAAGTTGTACACCCTGGCCTGGTAAGACCTAAATCATAATATGAGACCTAACAATATACTAATTGGCAACAACATCAATACAGAGGCGTAACGATGCCCCGGCCAACCGGGGGGCACCGTCATTAGGGGGCGCCAAATCGTCATTAAAATATGGGACAATGTTGCAAGATTAACTGTGCGACTAGCAAAATCGCGTGTTTGGTTTAATAACTTCACTATTTATTTAGATTTTTCTTCCATTTTTTCACAAATTGCTCCCAGTAAGCCCTTACACCAGGGGCGCCACTTAGGGGCGCATTTTTTATCGCCGAGGGGCGCCATATTGGCTAGACCTACTACGTTACACCACTGCATCAATAGACCAAAAAGTGGCATAGAATAGAATAGAATATATATCATAATATTTACCAACATAATATTTACTAACATAAGAAAACTAGGATTAAGCAAATTTGAGCATTCTACAGAGGGAGGGGCAAAAGTTTGTTGCTCAAAAATGTTTACCCATATTCATGTTCATTTATTTGTTCATTTTTCACAGTTTCAATCCAGTTCTTGTGCTAAGAACTGGCATGGTCTTAAAGCTATTTCAGTTTGGCCAGTTGAGACAACAAACTTTAGAACTCTAGCATGTCGGGTTACTGAGATACAGATTACAGACAGGGCCAGTTGATCTGTTAAGGAGGTGTCAACTGGGATCTCAGGCTCCCTTGGTTTTTTCCACTATCGGAGGAATGGGGAAAGAAGCAGATAAGTTTCACAAAAGGCTTGCAGCACTTGTAGCTGAAAAAAGGATGACTCCTCCTCCTAAACATATTTGTGAGTACTTTTCTTTTTTATAGCAAAAATTTTTATTTTCAAGATAAAACCATGCTTAAATATAGGTACGGTTATGTATGGAATGTAATTTTTTCATTATCTTACACCGGCTTGTGAAGGGAGGCTAGGGTTTGCACAATCTCAGGACATGAACAATTTTGTGTCAGAGAGTATTATTCAACTTCCAACTGACTTTAGCTAAGATTACTTACGATGTGTATTATAACGAGCTAAAAAGGCAAACCTTAAAGTATAAAGAAAATGCGATCTTTGATGACTTAACACCCGCGCTTGCAGCTGAAAGTGGAACATTCGGCTCGAAAATAAGACAGATTGCAGATACAATCTCATCATGATGATCAAAGCACAAAAATAGACCCAAAAACACACTAACGTTCATTCAATGCAAAAATTTAAACATGGTTTTTACTGCATTCGACATTCCTAACAAATACAAACGTACTATATCAACTGTTTCCCCTTAAAAGTTGAAATATATAAATTATGTGAATTATAATACAGTATGTGAATTGTACTACAGTGTTTAAAGTTTAGGCATATGAAAACAGACCCTCCCATCGTTAACCATACCATCAGTTTTGTCATTAGATCGGTCAAAACTAAACAAAGGCAACTTGCAATATTATGTGATCACAGTTGAAAGTGATAAAACCCCATTTGTACGGGAGCGCGCACCCTTCTGTCATTTTATTCACTTCGAATGAAGGTCGGACAAAGTCACACAAAACCCCCTACCCAATTTCATGTCAATTTCTTTTCTTTTTGGTATCTGCACTCTTGCCAAAAGTTTTTCTAATTGTACCAACAGTACCTTAAATTTTTATTCAATTAAATTTCAATTCGGACAAAACATGCTTCACACTGTTTCAGTGTTCAGTGGGTTTTTAAATTTTGAATTAAAGCATTGATCGATGCCTTTTTCATTTTAAATTAAATGCGTGAAAGCGCGTGATGTAAGTAAATCATTTGCTAAACATGTATATCCCTGTGCGAGCTTAGCGCGAAATTTGCCTTGCGTTAAGTTCCTACGGGGCGGCATCTTTGCTGCCGCTTTGCGCCGTCTGGCAATGCAAAATTAGGACAGTCGCGCGACGCAAAAGTTCACATGGCTTGTCGTGGTTTTACCCGACTCGCGCGCGGCTCGCAGTTTCCCGCTCTCCCATCGCGAGATTGTCGAGGTTTTACCCGACTCGCGCGCGGCTCGCAGTTTCCTGCTCTTCTTCGTTAGATAGTTAGACGGATATCATTTCGTCAACACACGGCTCGCTATGTGCGTCCCGATAGGGCGCGCGCAGCGTGAGCCGTTGTCGAGATGATACCCGACCCGCGCGCGGCTCGCAGTTTTCTGCTCTCCTCGCGAGTACGTTAGAACGTTAGACGGATATCATCTCGTCAACGTGAGCCGCAGGGTTTAGGGCTATGTACTTAAGGCTTAGCAAGTAAATCATATACCAAAATGTGGCGGCCTTTATTAGCAAATGATCGTTGTCGCGGTGATACCCGACTCACGCAGCTAAAGCTGAACGAGATGGATATCATCTCGTCAAGCAAATCGTTCCTGGGCCTTGCTAAACACGTATATCCCTGTGCGAGCTTAGCGCGAAATTAGGACGGACGCGCGACGCAAAAGCTCACACAGCGCGAGCTTAACGGGCGATGCGCGTCTAGAATTTCTTCGAAATTCTGTCGCCAGGCCAGAAATGCGTGACAGCGCGTGATGGCCGCGACAGTAGGTTATCAACCTACAAAGCGCGAGCCACAGGGCTATGTTGGCTCAGCAATCCTGGTCCAGCCTTAAAATTTTCAAATATAATTGATAATATATTAAGCAAGAATTCTTCCACACATTTAAAAAAATTTTGCGGTCATTTACAGGGTCATAAAATTTTCAATTCTGCTCTGAGATCAAACCCAAGTTTAACATTTAAATCATAAATACATTAAAAAATGCTTCTGATTGCCGATCAGGAGTTACCCGACTCGCGCGCGGTTCGCAGCTTTGCTGGTCTCTGGTGTTTCGTTAGAACGGTCGACGGATATAATTTCGTCAAATATAAATATTTGATAGTTTAGACTTAGAGGGATGGATTAGATTTATAAGATAAAAACACAAACGTAATTATATTTATATTTTGTTTTAATAATAGATAAAAAGTTTATTAAATGGTTTATGGCTTTAACAGAACATAAACATGTTTGATGTTACATCAAAACTATAACTATTAGAACCTTACAGAAATATCATTATTTTATATCATTATCACCAAAAGTCAAATGTAGAAATAATTGTCGCCATAATCAACAAGATATCCTCCCCAATATCTTCCATATTATTGTTCTCATGCAAAATATATATTATCTACGGGTATGCGAAAACGAGGTTAAATAAAATAAGATGGGTAATGATAAATTAAGCAAAGCGACTGAAGAAGACGATGATTTAAGTTAATAAGTTTCTAAGTTGGATGATCCATGAACATGTAACAAAAGTTTAATTGTAATAATATACAGTAGTTGACCTCATCTGTCATCATATCGTTGAAAAGCGCAAAAAACGCATCCAATTAAACCCAGCGTTATAATGTAATTGTAACGTTTTAACATTAACCGTCAACGCTTACTCCATATGTGGGGATAAATAATCACAAAAAAATCAGCAAAGTCGATTTGATTTTTTTGAAATTTAAATTTGAAACACTAAGCACAAAACAAAAGAATTGCTGAAAAGAAAGAATATACATGATGGTAAAAAACAATATCGTTGTCCTATCTGAAGGTATCTACACAGTCGATCAGCATGTTATCTCACTGTACATAAACGTCATACTAAAATTCATATTGCTGTACCATAACCACCCGAAGTCAATTTAACTATAACCCCCTCTGATACAAAGACAATCCTGCCGTTTTTTATATCCTGCTAATCCAAATCTTTATACATCGTATCTATTTCATCCTTGTAGAATTTGGCGATGTTGTGTCGCTTCAACTTAAAAGTAGGTGTCGTCAAGTCATTTTCTACCGAGAACTGTATTGGAGAAAGGTGGATCTTCTTCGCGAACTCGAAACTTTTCAATCCACCCGCTCTACCTTTCTCGTTTACCTGAGTTCAAGAATAGTTGAGTTACGAAATCAAACCTAAAGAGGGACACTACGTCACCACCATTCCATGACAAATGGCTGCAAACAACAGGGCGCCTTTTAGTAGAAATAGTTCAAGACGTTCGTTTAGGACAAAAAACAAATGTCTCACTCTAAGCGGTAGGCCTCTACAACATGAAACTATCAACTCAACATACCTGCTTCATGATTTCCTCCTTCAAGTCGTCTCTCTGACAGAGCTCCTCGAAAGTTCCAGAAATGTTCTTGCTCTCTGCCCAGGAGGCAGCGGCCAGCTCGTCCGGCACTACTATGGCTACCAGGTTGCTCTTGAGAGAGTGTCCGTATATCAAACACTGTCCGACTAGGGCGGCTCTGTCGTACAACAGTTCTATCTTCTCCGGCGCAATGTACTCACCCTGGCAGGGGAAATATTTTATAACGACTTTAGATTGTACTATTTATCAGCTCAACAATCTGTTAAACTAAAAGTTAGAATGAATACTCAATAAAAATTAGCATTTGTATAATCGTAGTATGCATAATACTACACCCAAACAAAAAAGTCGTCGTGACACGTGATTGCAGACCTTGAACGGGATCTACCTCACAAGTGAACAAATATATACCTGACTCAGTTTGAAGATGTTCTTCTTCCTATCAATAATCTTGAGGGCCCAGTCCTTGGTCCACTCCCCGATATCTCCTGTGTGGAGCCATCCATCCTCGTCAACCGTCTCTTTCGTCTTTTCCTGGTTAACAACGAAATATAAATGTCTGAAGTCTGAACAGTCAAGTCGTATGCGGCTTCACGGTGGCTTTATTGTGAAACAAATATAATAGGCTTAAGTCTTAAAAACGAGCCAAGAAGGTAATTAGTAATTACTTAGTAAATTTCTCAATCGTCACATTACCTCATTCTTGTAATATCCCTTGAAGACATTGATTCCCTTGATGCAGATTTCACCCTTGTTTTCTGAGGCCAGATACCCCATCTCCTCCACGCTCTCTAGCTTGACTTGAGTACTGTTCAGTATACCTCCCACGTGACCAAGAGAGTGATCAGAATAGAGGGTCACGGAGCAGGCCCCACAACATTCTGTCTGTCCGTATCCCTGAGAGAAGAGGTTTGATTTCCTATACAAAAGGTTTAGCCGGGAAAGCGGACCAACTGATCCTAACTCAATATCCAATCGTCATTGCTTATTGCTTACGTTTGATTTCCTCTTATTTTCTGCCAGGATTTGATTTCACAAGTCTTGTTAGCGAGAGATTCAGAGTGATTAAACACTGACTTGTAAGCCAATCACAGATGAAATTTATTTGACAATCACATCAGTAGTCATTGCAATTGCAACTAGTAACAATTAAAATAACTTAAATAATACTACTTATAAAAGTATTACAACAACCAACCTCGAAAACAAGTGCCCCAAGAGCTGCTCTAAAGAACTGAAGAATGGCAGGTTTGATGGGGGCTGCTCCTACAGCCATCAGACGGATGTTTCCTCCCAGCATGTTCTGGACCTAAAAGGAGAGAGCGATTTGTACTACATTCGGAAATGCGATGTTTCATTTAAATTCAAAACAGCGATGATGAAAATTCGAGTTCCGAAACGAAATCACGAGAAAATTGGTATATGATCTCGAGGGAATAGCAAACCTTCTTGAAGACAATGTAATCCCACATGGAGCTTTTTGTTACATAACCAGCCTCGACACCCTTCAACTTGCTATTCAGGGCAAAGTTGAACAGAGCAGACTTCAATTTGGACGCGGAAACCTCCGTTTGGACCTTGTCGTAGAGTCTATTCAAGATCCGGGGGACAGCGGGAAAGATGGATGGTTTCAGAGCCTGCATGTCAATGGCTAGCTTCTTGACATCACCTTGCCAGAAACCCATGGAGGCTCCGACCATGATAATGGCGGTTTGCACCAGACGTTCGAAGATGTGGGAGGCGGGCAGGTAGGACATGTGGACGTCCTCCTTAGTCATGACGGCACCCTCGAGCTGCGTCATGACTGCAACTGTTGCTGATACTAGGTTACGGTGTGTCAACATCGCTCCTTTAGGGAAACCAGTTGTTCCTGAGAAAGTAAGTTGTCAAGCGTTGGCAAAGAATAAACCTTAAATTAATCCAAAATTCAATTAAAAACACTGAATAGTTTTTACAACATTTGTATTAAGACCAGAGAAGGAGGAGGAACTTACCACTGGTGTAACAAAGAGTAACAACGTCATCTGGTGTGGGGAAGTTAGGTTCAACAGGGTTGTCAATACCAGTCTGTATGAACTGTTCCCAGGTAACCAGATCAACATTGTGTTCCTCAGCTGCCTTCAGCTCCTCAGGTGTGCAATCCTTGACGTCAGGTGAGGGCAGTTTGACGAGCAGTTTCACCGCCTTGGTTTCAGGGAGGTATGCAAGGTAGCTCTTCAGGGTTTTGGGGTGAGCGAAGAGGACGGTAAGCTCGGTCTGATTGAGGATGTACTTGACGCCTTCTTCGCCTAACGTGTCGTATAAGGGGACCATGGTGAAGGATTGGACATCACATCCTAGCCCAACCAAGGTCCACTCGGCTGTGTTTTGTGAACTTATTCCCACCATATCTCCTTTTTTCAGGCCTCTGAAGGCCAGGGCAGATCCAATCTGCTTCCTAATCTTATCTGCGTCATTGTACGATAAAAAATTGTATCCCTGAAAAGTGAAAAATTCAGGGCTGAAACAAACAAACAAAGCCTTGTTGACATCACTATCCTATACAAACGGTGTATCACAATAAAACACAAGAAAACAATAAAAGATTTACTCACATTTCCCGAAGTGGTTCCCAGGAAATTCCCGTCTCCAGTTATCGTCCTGCCCTCCTCGAAGAGGTCCGGTAAAGTGCGGTCAGGGTTCTTCACACCGTACAGAGTCCCTTTAGAGAAGACACTGATACGAGCTCCTTCCTTCGTGTCGGGGGCTTCAAGCGACAATGCTGCCATTCTCTGTGGATATGTTGCAGTCAGAAAAACTGGAGAAGAATTTAGAAATTTCAATTTTGAAGAATGAAGGTTTTTGAGTACTTATTTGTCATATTTGTCACAACGTAGTAAATTGCACTGAATAATGAAATTAGCTCACAGACAGTGTTAAATTTTTAGATAGATGTTTAAGGTAAGTTTTTTAGATGTTAAAGGTACGTTTACAGGTATTGATTAAGAAAAGGCGGGGCTAATGAATTGTTTGTATCACGAGGTAGCGATTAGATTTAATAAAAGTCTTTACTCGTCTATTAATGAAGCTAACCAATAGATACAAAGTGACGCCATAATCCATTGCGCATTGCAAATCGAAAGATATGTGGTCAGACTTGAAGCGGCAGAACAGGTCATTTGGCAGTGATAAACAATCAATGTTTAATTATCAATCAACTTTATCATTTATATATGCGTGAGTAAAATTACTTTGTAAAATTATAGTACGGTTATTCCGGAGGGTCTTGTGACTTATCCACTGCGATGCAGCCTTGCAGAAGATCACGGAAAAACGCAGTAACATTATTATTGTAATACAAACACAATCGTCTGTAAACCGACTTTATTCTAACAAACAGTTTACTACTGTTAAGTTAATGTCGTGACATTATCACGGATAGCTACTGCAGGGCTCAAGTTAAATTACAACACAACAAAGACTGAAATGGATTTTAAATAATCGCGATAAACAAGGTTTAGCGAAGGGCGGAAACTTTCCTTTTCGTGTTTCTGTCGAGAATACTCAATACATTATCTTCGACGACAAGTTGCACCGGCGGCCGATGTTTACCAGAAATAATATGTAATGTTATTCAATAACATCATTAGATATTGACTAAGAATCAGTAAAGATGCATTGTTTGAGGTGCCAAGAAGTACCAATGCTGTAGTGAGTCTAGAAGTACCAAATGTAAAATTTTCTGAGGACGAGAAGTGAAATAAAGCTATCATGTAAAGGTAGGTAATTGTGCATTGAGATGCCCTAAAAGGAACTATAGAACTTATGTACGACACGCCATCATTCGCACAAATCCATGACGCACGCCATCATGATCACGCCACACATGATCAATGATTCATGACAAATATCACAACATTTTAATACATTGGCATTTGTCCAGCGCCAAGCCATCATCCGCATCAGAGATCGCAGATCGATAACGTCATATGTATTTGACCCATGTATACAAGTAAAATTGTACAATTGTTAGCTATGTATAACTAAAAGTATAATTGTAATGAACTTAGACAATTGCATGTAGTTACCACAACAAAATATGGAAATCGCGGTCTGAGCACTGAACAGCGGCAAAAAGTAACAACAGTAACATTACAACTTTACATAATTGGTGCGTTATTCCCTACATCTGAGTGTACGTGTCGCTACTCGCTATAGACATTCGCCATTGAAAGTCCTACTTGCCAGTGTCCAGTTACTGGCATGTTTCCTGGTAACAAGAATGTTACGTAAATCCAAAAGTTATCTTAACAAGCTAAAGATCAACTTTTAGATTTACATAAGCAGGAATTCCGATTGACGTTGATACAGAGGCCAGCATGTCGCTGACATTGACCGTTAATAGTGTCGTGTTAGGGTCAGTCTGTATACAGACTGTAAGTTGAGCTAAGTGTGTGAGTGGAGGAATGCACGTAGCACGGTGAGGAATGCCAGATATTTGGTTTCTGTGTGATGGACTGTGCAACATTTAAACTAAATGTTTATTATTGTTTAAGTTTATGTGATGAACATTAATGGTTAACCAGGCCAGCACAAGCAAAGTGCCTGCTTTACTCGACCATATCATGAGACTCTGAGTGAAGTGAGTCTAAGTTCTTACTTTAGTAGCCTCCGAAACGGGGGG
>JH156231.1:383200-393336 GCA_000226015.1 Mnemiopsis leidyi
CCACTTGAAACCACATTCATAACACACTCACAGTGCACAACACTTGGCTATGTTAGGATCCCATTAATAGCAATTATATACTGTGTGTGCAGATAAGCAGGTACGAGATAATAACCGATTGATCACTGATAGACATGCAAGAAATTCGTGTGCTGTCATAGGGCCGGTAGCTCAATTGGTAGAGCACTCATCTAGACAATGCAGAGGTTGTCGGATCATACCCGACTCGGCACGGTGCCGGCCCATGAATTTTCTGAATTGACTATCAGTGGAAATCGTGTCCGTTCAAATATCTGCTCCGTACATTTTATTATCTACATATTATCTAAGCAGGCTGAAAAGGTAAATGTACTGAAGTATTAAGTAAATATTGTAAATGTATACAATATTCAAAGACCGTTATGTACTCATTATTTCTTTCTTGAATCAAATCATAACTATGATTTTATTCCTTTGATTTTTTCGATGGCATCGCAACAATCGACTTCAAAAGGACACTTAAGTTTGAATAGTTTATGCAAACAGCTGCAACGGAATTTCTTGCGGCAGTCAGATTTTAAACTAAAATGTAAAACAAGAATATACATATTTAGTATATGAAACTTGTTGTTGTGGTGCTGGTTAAGTGCTTTTGTCACGTGAAATTCCATAAACGATCTCAAGTTGTACAAAAACAAAATGAGTCTTTCTGAAATTTAATTCTTAATTTCGTCATGCAAATGTATAACATCTAGTCATAAAACTGCACTACATTTAGTCAGATAACAAACAAGTACACTAAATCAAAGAATACAGTGCACTTAGCACTATATGCGTGTTAAAACAACACAGCTCTGTAAGCATTCCTTGATGGAGGAGATTCAATGCTTGATATCTTCCACATTGTATAATACGCATATTGTATAATACGCACATTGTATAATACGCACATCGCACAATACGCTCCATCACAACATGAATAAAAATTATGCGATCAGCTGTATTAAGTGTCAAAATTCGACGTAGCAACTCGTCGGAGCTACAATTTGCACGGTAAGTTCCACAAAAGAGCAAAAATTAAGTGACTTACACGGAGGTAAAACTCAATGTTGTCGAACTCAGGGAGGGCGGATTAAATTACCAACTACGTGTAAGCTAACTAGACGGTGGACAATACTCGTTACTCAATTTACACGTAGTTAAGTGTATATAGCGAGACTTGTGATACAAAGTGCCACCCTCTCGGAGCTCTTTAGTTTGTAATGAGATATTATGCAGCACGTTTTCTGGGGTAAAATTCCCGGCTTAGATAATAAAATAGTCGTAGGTATTCAGCTGGAGTGCAATACAACCCGTAATAACATCTCTAACCTATCATGCTATATGGCATTAGTCCGAAATTCCTGAAAAAGGAGCGGGAGGTCGGAAGCTTTATAGTTTAGAGATGCAGTTTGTTGTAATTAAAGTAGTTCATCGGCATAAATATAGCCAGATTGTACCAAGTTTATGGCTTAAAATTCTACAGTGTACATAAAATTTACCGCCTGCAGTAAACAGTTTTATCGAAGCGAAAAACAGAACTTCTCATGAAGCGAACACGTGTAGTGTAGACAGTGCGGAGCTATGTACAGACACAACGTGGTGGAGGAAACACGTGACAACAGCAATGAGATAACTGCAGTGGACAACGTCCAACTGTCGCATTTCCTGCGCAGTATCACGTGACGGAGTACATACTACTCGCTGCTCGTAGTGTAGTGGAGAGAGTAAGAAAAAGTGCGACTTTATGGCGAGAAAAGAAAAGCTACATCATAATCGTGTAGGGGGGATACTTTCTGTACTTTGTCTAAAATCGAACAGTGAGCTGTTAGAAAGAAAAAGGCAGACTAATGGAGAAATTTATCGAGAAGCACTAACACTCGAGTAACATGTGACCGATTTACAGTGTGTAAATTTCCCGCATGGTTCGGTAAATGTTGCTATAATTAGCGACAAATAAGTTTTGTACGGCTTAATAATACAATGCATAGGCAGCTACAAGAGCAAACAAACGTGTCGCAAAAATAGAAGCTAAATCAAAAAAGTCGTCGAAGAGAATTACGTCAGATTTATTATAGGGCAGTGATCTGCAAATAGTGATGAAACGTTTAAGCGTGCAGACTCTAATTGCAAAGAGGAATTTGTATTATTTTAGCACATATTCTATACTTCGAGCCACATGCGAAACAAAAGATGGAGAATAAAATGGCTTGCAGGAATATGAAACCAATGATGCAACGACTTTCACACATCTAACCGATTACATAACGATTTCCAGGTTGAAGTATACACTATAGATCACATTAGACACATTAGGTCATGGTTGAAGGTTGAGAGTAACACTGCTGCTGCTCAAGATCGGGTGTAACCAAACAAACACTCCCAACACTTTCTAAATCTGGCTAGACAAACACAGATGTTATCCGGATTTGGCATCCGTCAACTGAAAAAACTCACTCGCGACACTGCCCGGCTTTAACGAAATTATATATCTAGTTAACATGCAAGCTGAGCAAGACAAATTATCTCATTAGACAAGATAAGAAAGCGAATTGATGCGCTCTGTTTTAATTAAATGCAATTAGATGGTCTGCAAATAAGCTGCTCCCTTGTCAACTATTTTGACAAAGCGAAATGAAATATAGCAAACTTTACCGGCAGTCAGTACTGCTCCATGAACATGTACATCGCTCAAAAAACTTCAATTATGTAAAAATTATATAAGTTTCAGTGAAAGATAGAAAAAAGAGTTGACATAATAGAGCTAAGACAAAGTGCTATATACACATTTTAGATCGGCGATGAATAAAGAGGCGTATTTTGTATAGTTACAGACAAATTGTACACACGCACAACATGGCTTCAACAAGCTTTTAGCTTGAGCTTACACGGCTCAAACGAAAAATGCGAGAATTTCAAACGGTTAATGACTAGCCATATATCGTACAAAGATCACGTTTTGTAAGTTATAAATACAGAGTACGCTTAACGGTAACCAGGCCAGGCGGGTTATCATGAAATGAATTCATGTATCAGTAAAAGCCATTCATCACGGCTCAACAAAACCCATTGATCAAAAACGCTACGGCAATAAGACATACTATGTCTGTCATAGATAATAAGGGGTGAATATGGAGTTAAAACATTGATGAAAAAATTTCTAAATGTTTTGACTAAACTAAATCATAAGGACCAAGCTCCTCGCATGATGTATGGCAAAACGCAACCCTAACGAAAGACCGTTTTTCGCGAGCTCACGTGGTCAGAGCACGTCAAATCGGTGCAGGAAGGTTTTTGGAAGGGCCAGGCTTATGATTAGGTTCGGGACATCTTCTTCTATCATGGGATATGTTTGGCTCAGGGTGGGGATTAAGAGCTAATAGAGCTAACAAAGTAGTCTCAAAAATAAAATGGAAAAGGAAGTAAAACTGATCGCCACGCATTTGGCTTCCGGGGACTTCTTGCTAATTTCGAAAAATCTCAATTTTTACTGGATTCAAAGCTAGTCCCATGCTTTACATGATAATATCTCAATGGAAAATGAATTTCAATTATTGAACTTGAAGTCTACTCAGGACTCAGGTCACGTAAGTGTAACAATTAACAGGCCCACTCTTCACAAATACTGCTGAGAAAAGTTAACAAAATGGGGACACGGAACAGGATATGGTTTAGCTCGGATCAAGTGAAGACAATCATCAGTTAAAGTGACGATATACATACGAATGAGGACGCTTGAACGAACAAATGAGAAGTGAGGACGCTAGAACGAACAAATGAGGAGTGAGGACGCTAAAACGAACAAACGAAGACACTCGATCGAGCGGGGACAACACAAACACGTGTAATCCAATCAGACATACCTGGGAACTACATCCGGGTAGGGTGTAGTAGCTTCTTCTGTCCCGGCGCAAAATTCCTGAAATGCCGAGGCTTGAGGAGTTATAGGAAATGAAATAGCTTGGAGATCGGCATTGACATTCCATCAATGCAGAGAAAGTTTGTGCATAGTTTGCGGATTCATGTAATTAACAGACGATTTTCTACATATCAGGGATTCCCTCTATAAAAACGATGAATTTACTAGCCTCAGGTCTCGGCCCATTTTGACATTACACGGCAGCAGGCCTGACGACGCTAGGCAAGAATTTACGACGCCAAATAGTACATCGATCATTGCCGATCATTCCGAATTTTCACAAACGAGCAAAGATACAAGAAAATCTATAAATTCCCAATAGCCGAATTTCAATATCAACAGGATAAAGTGAGATTAATTACCTCTGTCAAAGCTTAAGCTGTTTCCCATGACCAGTTGTCGAGCGCTTTAAACAACCATTGTAACAGGCCACAGAGAGGTAAAATATAAGAGAGTTAACTGCTTCGTAAGTGCAACATATACATAGATAACAAGCAACGCTACAGAGAATGATCTGTGTTACGCTGCCATGGCAACAACGCAGAGACCGCTTCAACAGTTGTGAGTTGCACGCTCCATAAAGCTTCTTTTCCCGCTTACTTTCAAGCAGCTCACTGAAATGACACTGATTACCTCTAATGCAAACAAATTCAAAGATGTGCTGTCTAATAAATTTCTCATAGTAGCAAATTGAATTCCAACACTAAATAAACCCACAAGTTCAACCTTATACAATAAAAAAGGTTGAAATTTGCTGTGTATACTGATTCAAAATGTTTGTTAATAAGCGTCTCACACAAGCACATCCGATACTGTAGTCCAGGGACAGAAGCTCAACACTGGCTATTGGCAGGATAGACTGGCATGGCAGTAATTACTCGATCGAGCAATATTATTGGCAAGTCGCTATTTTCTACAACGTACGAAAATGTCAGTACGTTACCAGGAAATCCCGCGCCTGAATTATCTGCGCCGCGCGTTACAAATAATAGAATAAAATTTGTGTCCGTATCACCTTAGGTCTATTTCGGGAAGGACTTCAATCTTCTGAACTGTGGTCTGTGATCCGAATCATAGCCATGAACCAAAAGACTAGACATCAGAAAATTGTAGAATAAACTTGTTTGAATGAAAAACTTATATTATTGCTCACGGATAGACCCATTTTTCGCTATATGGGGGTCTGAAAACTCTGAAGACTTCAAATTCACATGACATTGATTAAAAGTTTCAAGTACACATAAAGGCAGTGAAGCTACGTTTTAAAATGATATTTCAACAATTCCAGTATGATTATGGACCAGCCATTTCTATAATCAGAATACAAAACTTTTCAACATAAATTTTCAAATTTGTTCCCATAACGAAAGTCATAATTCATCATGAGTTAAATCTATGTCCAATTCAAAAAAATTGGATCAGCATGAACTCTCTGTTAATGATAACATTCATCCGAAATCAGCAATAATTCAAGAATCCAAGATTAAAATCCAAAAGCTTGGTCAACTATTTCAATTGTCATCTGTCAATGATAACGTCAAGACAGATTTAGACAGATTTTAGACAGATCTATGAAAGCTCTAAGTCCAGGTCGGGTATGATGGAAGATCACGCATTAGTCTTCGCCATAAACTCCCAGTTGTTTAGCATCAACTTCTGCAAAGCTAACAAAGCAGCAGATTTCACCTGAACAAGTAAGAATTTAGAAAAGTCACAACCTGTATATCGAGCAGAAAATCATAGGAAGAAACTGAATTTGGAATATATTAGGGCGGTTTAATGATCCGAGACATATGATTTTCAGGCTTCAAGTTTGGTTAAGGATGCATGATAAATTAAATGGGTAAACAAACCTTTGGATCATCATTGTCTAACAAACAGACTACTCTCTCTTTGAGTCCTAACTTTTCAATGTTGTACTTTCCCTGAAACAAAAACACATAAACTAAGGTAGAAAACTAGAACAGCTGATCTAAACCAAACATGCAATAAAACCCAGGACGCAGCCTTTAAATGACTTTCTAAACAGATATCACTAACTAAAGTACTAACACTAACTAAAATACTAACAACAGGGTAATGTCTGACGTATTCCCCGACATCATGTGCACAAACTGCCAATGTTGTAGGGTCCTGTTCGTCCTTCAACAGTATTCTTATCATTCGGAGCACTTCGTGGTCGTTTTGGTTTAGTTTCTGCGCGTTTTCCCGCCAAAAAGCAGGGTTTGTGTGTAACGGTGACCACTCTAGTTTGCCTGACTTTACCTGGTAATAGTGTGGGATAAAACTTTGCACAATTATCAAAAATCGCAGTCAACCTGGCGCAGCAACGATTGAGCATTGAAAATAGAATTCAAGTAGAACACATCAATTTGTAGAACTCATGAAATATTAGATATTTACAGTTCTTCCCTAAAAATTTGGGCGGACACTTTTTAAAATCCTATGAAAAAAGTCTCACCTCTGCCAAATAACTATCGAATGTGCTCATGTCCTGCAGCATCTCGTCCAACACACCCTTCACATGTTCCACGTCCTCCTTTATGTCCTCGTCTTTCCAGTTCTTCTCTATCAGCTGTCCCATCACTACCTGGGGATATTGGTGTATTAGGCTATGTAACTAGGCTAGAATGAAACATTCTTGGCGGAGGATTTGAAGTTGGGAGGCATGGAAGTTAATGACTGCGGTTATAATTTGGTAGAAAAATAACCTGGACTTTTCCTTGAATCATCAGTTCAGCTGCTTTTCTTGGTGCGGAGTGATTGGTCAACAAATTTCTGTAAAACTGCAGTATTATCCTGATAACCTGAAAGAAAATTTCACATTTCAAATTCATCCGTTAGGTATTTAAAAATTGTTGTTAAATATTTTTTGTAGTTACGTAAATTTCCATAGAGCACAAAAATATCACACACTTTGGCATTAACATGAACAGACCTTTTCCTTGGCAGCCTGTCGAAGAATTTCAGCTGTTGGTTTAATGAAGTCCAACAATTTGAAACAGTAAGTAGTTCTAAAGCTGAGTAGCCAAAAGCAGAACACCATTTGATACTGTAACTGAAAGCAGAAAATTCAGAAACAATAAATCGATCTCTAATCACTAATTATGACAATAGACACACACAATTTAGATAAAAACAAGAAAAAAGGGAGCCAACCTGAAAGCTAATTCTGGTTGACAAAATATTGAGCATCTTGTCCAGACAGGTAGAATTATAAAAGGGAGCGCGATACTCGGGTACGCGCAGCATGAGTTGTTGCGATGCGAGGATGGTGTGCAGATAGGTGTTGTTCTGGAGAAGTTGAGAAACTTGCCAGTTAATAAACCAGTTCAAGTTCTTAGAGTCAAGTCTGAATCTCCCACAACTGATCACCTGAGACGTTACAGATTGACGATATAAGTTATTACATACAAATTGAAAATGTCTGTCCGTAAAATTGAATCTTTAGAAAAGTATAACTCATGCTAAGGTTCCAAGAGCTGTCACCTTAGCCAGGATAAGGCAAGACTGGTTGACGATGAACTCATCTGGTCTGTTGAGGAGATCTAGGAATGGCTCCCAACTGCTCAAGCCTTTGGAAGAATCATTGTTGACAGCTTTCTCAGCAGTATTTCCTTTTTCAATTTCTTCAAATAGGCTTATGTTGTCCTTGTTTGTTAAAACATCATTTACGAGCACTAGCACATGTTGCAAGATCTGAAAAAGGAATTTTTGATTTATCTTTTGACATGTAGTGAATTCGATTACATCTAAAACTTTTTGCACGGTAATTTTGTTAAAATGATGGAAAACTTGAGAGCAAAATTCCATGGAGCCACAATCAAATTCAAGAGCAAGGATTATGAATCTAGCGACAAACTGATCAAACCTTTTCGTTGCAAATAGAAATAGTTAAATTGATAAGTGTTTTAACAATATTGAGGCCATCAACTTTCAACCTTTCCATTTGTTGTTCCTTCGTCATAGTATCATACACTGCGATGACCTGGTAGATTTACAAATTAATAATGTAAGTATGTAAAATTCAATTTACAGGTGAGTTATTCACACGGACACTGTCTTTATTTTTCTAGTGAGAGTCACGCTTGAAGGCTTGTTTTTAGTTGTTATGTTGAAAGAAGCTGGAGAGATGTTCAATAAAGGGCAGGTTGTGGAGAGAGTTTGATAAGTAGGGAAGAAGTGAACACCTGAAGTCTGCACCCAGCTGTTTACTCTTCAAAAAGATGTGTCCGCCTTCTCTTTGGAACTAAGCCTATTTGTGATTCTGCCGGATACTTCGAAACATGTGCCCGGGCTAAAACATTCTCTGAGCACATGGTTAGGAAAACATACTCCCACGAAAATACTAGGCATATCCATCCATAAACCTTTGTGTACAACATACATTTATTGAACTATTCAAAATCCTCAAAAAAACCACCAAACCGTGTCATTGCTTAATTTGTTTCAATTAAGCCTTAGATCCCATAGCTCTGTTATAAAAATCCCTAAATCTAAACTAAATCTTTCCCAACATAACTTCGTTCATATTGCTTCCACCACATGGAACAGTATGATTGGTAAAGTGTTTGAGAAGTTAACCTAATGAAAGCAATATAATGGTCCCTGGGTCTAGCAAGTTCTCAAATTTATCGACGCCCATATCGATAATTAAATCTCGTGTCAAATCTATTTTATTTGACATTCAGAAATCGGCTCTACCTGGCCGTGTGATCAAATGACTACACTGTAATATCTGGAGCTAAGTGCATGTATTAAACGAACCCCAACATCCATTGCCTCAAATCCACCTGTAGCATTTTTCCAAGAACCACATGTAACTAACCTCTGCAATGTAAACCGAAGTATGCCAAGTTCGTGTACAATCATCGGATTGGTGTGTGAATAAATATTATGTGTGCCTAATGTCTATATGATAATTTTAATCCATGTTTTGTGTCGTTTTTAAAATTTTGGTATCCAACTGCGATACAACTTTACTATACCATCCAATCTATATTATTGAGAGCTTTCAACTGTTTTAAAGAACAACAGAGATACTCTGATAATATTTACATGTAGAAAGATAGTGCTCATACATAGATTGTGGCCAGCTTCACATAATTTGTATCTTGAATGTATCAAAGAAATCCTTTAGGGCTGCATACAAGCAAGTAGCACGTGTTGTCCTGCAGTGAGGGGAACTATGCTTCAGATCCTATTTCCCAAATTCATATTTGTATTTAAGTGTTCTTAGGCTTGTTTCATCGGTTTGAAAAGCTGATTTACCACTGGCCCAATACATTAAGTATTTCAAAACATCCATTATGTGGGTACTGTCCTTGAATCTTGATGATGACACATTTTATAATATCACATGTATTGATTGCCCTGCTAATAAAATTAACCATTTGTTTTATTAACCATTTGTTTCATTAACCAATTGTTTCATAAGTACCTACAAACGAGTACAAAAATCAATCAGAAAAATCTTTAGGGATGATAAACAAGAAAGTAAACCAATTATTACTTTTAGAGGCATACCTGATAATCGTGTTCTTTGATAACCGCACTTCTTAACAGAGGTTGCCACATTATTGCCTGCAGTAATAGCAATTTAATGTTCATATTTCAAGTGTTTTCAAGCCTTGTATCGAAATCGGAATTTTCATTGTACACAGAAATTTCATTGCATTTACAACTTTGATCTATTAACAGCTATGATAGCTATGATTAAGCAGCTATGAAAATTATTACTTCCAACTTTGCTGATAAGTAATGATAGTTAAAAATATTAAGGAATTGTGGAAAACTGATAACCGCTATTTTGAACAAGAATTTCGCCCGTTATTCCCGACAGACGGGCGATATATTTCCACCCAGCCGGAGCTGTTAAAATCTTATTTGAGAATAATAAAGAATAATACTACACTTTAAATACTCGCCACTCACTTGCAGTGATTTGAGGCATAAGCCATGCATTGATAACGCGCACCGTGTAAATAAAATTGACATGGCACGTGCATTATAAAATGAAAATTGTGCGCGCTAAAATTCTTGCGCTTGGTTAGTTGTTAGTTCTATTTGCTATTGCTTCGTTTTGTCGACGATTTGATCATGATCTGTGTCGCAATACATGTTGTAGGTATGCGAGTGAATTTTTGCCAAATGTCTGAATTGGACTTTAAATGTTGTAAAGCAAGCACTGTGCAGCCAG
>JH156233.1:7591-23198 GCA_000226015.1 Mnemiopsis leidyi
GGTTGTCGGATCATACCCGACTCGGCACGGTGCCGGCCCATGAATTTTCTGAATTGACTATCAGTGGAAATCGTGTCCGTTCAAATATCTGCTCCGTACACATCATGTAGCTTGGTTGATCCTTCGGCCCACCCACAACATAACACACCCGTTAACAATCAGTGCACACCTCTGGGAGTCGAGCTTGCTCGAAATGAGGACCTGAAAAAGGCCCCCTCCCCACTTGAAACCACATTCTTTCTCTTTTGTGCGTCGTTTATCCTTTTATGACGACTGCTCGGGTGAGTTATACACGTTGATGATTAATTTTCTGTCGCTACTCCGCTTTGACAATTTAGGCGTGTTTGACAAGGAACGGTTAATTTCCATGTTTGTCGGAAATTTATGCTTGAAACGTCATTGGCACACACAAATAATCTACCCAGATTCTCTTTAGCGACGGGGTAAGGGGGGGGGGAGAAGGCTGAAGGAGAAGCGAGAAGGCGTGAGTGAGGATAGAAGAAGTAGAAGGGTGGAGAGAAAAGGTGAAGGGAGGACAGTTGAAGGGAAGATGGTGAAAAGGGCGACATGAGTGAGGATAGAAGAAGTAGAAGGGTGGAGAGAAAAGGGGAAGGGAGGACAGTTGGAGGGAAGATGGTGAAAAGGGCGAAATGAGTGAGGATAGAAGAAGTAGAAAAGGTGTAGAGAAAAGGTGAAGGGAGGACAGTTGGAGGCAAGATGGTGAGAAGGGCGACATGAGTGAGATGGAGTTGGGAGGAAGAATTATTCGGTCGGAGGACGGGGTTTCCGCTAGTACTAGTAATATTATGACAACTTAACACGTGAAGAACAACCAAAGTATATTATTATTATTATGTTCGTAGGAATTCGTAGAAAAACGCAAAAATACCCGACCTAGCAGCTTGTTTCTTTAGCACGTTAGACGGATATAATCTCGTAAAATTATATGCAGCTTTTTATAAGTTTATAGGTCCATGAAATTAAAATAAATTATGATGGTGTGTAAAACTTTTAACAATAATCAAAAATAACAAATCATCGTTGTTATAGCTTTAAGATGATGCCCCCAAACACCCAATTATCTCAATTTGCTACATGGGAATAATTTCACATGATTTTACAGAATCAATGAACTCATGAATAGAAATAATTGAGCCTGAAGAAACCTATGATGCAAAAATCATTTAGTAAAAATTTCATCACAATCCGTGGGAAAATTCCCGAAAAAGTGCATGAAAAGCTTAATTTTTTGGTTTGCATATTTCAAAACCACAAGCTTACTATACCATTACCCAAGCGTAAAAATGAGCGCCCGTAATGCTACAACCAATTTCTGGATTTCGTTAAAATGGCATGTAATAACAACTTTAATCAACAACGTCTTTTTTAATATGTTACTACTGTCTAATTTAGCTAGCATGTGCTAAGGAGATCGGTCCATCGAGCAGCTTGATGAGGGTAAACAGCACATACCTTTTGTTTAATACATAATTCTATAATTCATTTATTCACGAGGTATCGATATAAAGCTTTGCATTCCTTACAACAACTCCAATGTGGTTAAGAGCTGTTCCAGAGTTAGACATATATCGATAACAAGTATTTAGAATGACCTGATAGCTATGCTATTAGCTTATAAAAATTTCGAACGGGCTGCTGTGGCCTGCGATTACACAATACTCTGCTTTCATAATTCATAATTACACTATGGGGACATTGGATGTCCCTGTTCGGTACCCACTTTCACGTTAATAGCCGTAGATAGCTTGCCCAACATTTTAATCTTGGCTGTTGAGTGTGAGTACATATGATGGATACAGTCAAAGAACTTTCCTTTGATACTTAGCTGGCTTAGCTTAAACAAAAGGGCTTCCCTTTTGACCGAGTCAAATGCTTTCTTGAAGTCGATGAAGCAAGAATAGAGTCGTTTACCTTGCTTGATATACTTTGAAATGCATGTGTGCTTCTTTGCAGAACCCAAGTTGGTTTGGGGGGTCGGGGCAGCAAAGGAATCATCGTTGTTATAGCTTCAAAATAATGCCCCCAAACACCCAATTATCTCAATTTACTACATGGGAATGATTTCACATGATTTTAAAGAATCAATGGACTCATGAATAGAAATAATTGAGCTTGAAGAAACCTATGATGCAAGAATTATTTAGTTTACATTTCATCTGAAAATGATATAAGGTCAAGTCTTGATTACTTCACAATCTGTGGGAAAATTCTCGAAAAAGTGCATGAAAATCTTAATTTTTGGGTTTGCATATTTCAAAACCACAAGCTTACTATACCATTACCCAAGCGTAAAAATGAGCGCCCGTAATGCTACAACCAATTTCTGGATTTCGTTAAAATGGCATGTAATAACAACTTTAATCAACAACGTCTTTCTTAACATGTTACTACTGTTTAATTTAGCTAGCATGTGTTAAGGAGATCGGTCCATCGAGCAGCGAGCAGCTTGATGAGGGTCAACAACACATGCCTTTTGTTTAATACATAATTCTATAATTCATTTATTCACGAGGTATCGATATAAAGCTTTGCATTCCTTACAACAACTCCAATGTGGTTGAGAGCTGTTCCAGAGATAGAAATTTATCGATAACAAGTATTTAGAATGACCTGATAGTGATGCTATTAGCTTATAAAAATTTCGAACGGGCTGCTGTGGCCTGCGATCACACAAAACTCTGCTTTCATAATTCATAATTATACTAAATAATTATAATATTAATAGTCAGAGTTTCTCGAAATGATTTTATTTTATTTTAATTACTTTAATCAAAATATTTGACATTGCATTTGAAAAACGCTGAAACGCGCTGCGCAAGAATGTTTCCAACTGGGTTCCATCGTGTACAAAATTTGTATGTTGATGTGAGCCTACAAATTTTGTAAACGATGGAACCCCGTTGAGCATTAAGTTCGTGCATTGAGTCACAAAATTACAAATTTATAAATACAAAACATTCAGATTTGTGTATTAAGAATTTCAATTTCCATTCCAATCAAGATTTCACAAAAATTCATCAAGTCTGTTCTAAAACTGAAAAAATATCACTGATAACTATACTTCTACTAGTGTCTGTATAGCATGCGTCTATACCAAAATCAAAATTAGTCAAATTTGGCATATACACCGACTTGCTGAACAACACCTTCGTTTTCTATGGTGACATCAGTCTGTTCAACCACACTACAGGGACACAGGGGACACCTGCAGTTTCCACCCTCTTTTCCAACTGTTTCTTGGTAGGTCACTTGCTGGTATGCCTTACCGGCTCTCTGTCTGTCTCTCCAGGTGAAAAAGATAATCCCTATCACGGCAACAAAGAGGACAGTGCAGAGCACGACGCTTGTTACAGGGAGAGCGTTCATGCTAAAAGCGGATTTTTGACAGATTGTTTTGTCTTTGGACGGCACGGTATTCTCTGGGCAGACACTGCAGATGGCTCCGTTTCCCACGTGGTTTTCTGGACATTCCGTACAGACGTAATTGTCCCAGGAAGATCCTTTAGGACAAGATGTACACTCTGATGATTGCGATTTAGATACTGTAGAGAGCGGGCATTTGTCACAGAAGGAGGAAAAGTTTCCGCTGAAATGATTTTCAGGACAAGGCTGACATTGACTGGCTTCCCTGCTCCAGAAGGTGCCAGCTGTGCAACCACACACCGAACTTTCGCTGCTGGCTGCGCAATCCACACAGCTCTTACCATCCCAAGAGAGCCCGTTAGGACACTGACAGTGCTCGGAAAGGTGCAAGGAGGTCGCTTCTTGTGGGCATGCTACACAGATTCCTTGCTGTTTATCTTTGTAGGAGTTAGGAGGGCATGCTTTGCAGGAACCTATCTTATCAGAGGTCCATTCCCATCCGTATCCTTCCTCGCAGCTGCAAGCTTTTCCATCGTTGATCACATCAGATTTCACTGGACACTTCACGCAGTCACCAGGTTCCATACTCCCTACCCGACTGACCTGCCCTCTGGGACACTGCACACAACTACTGTAGGTAGAGTAAAGGTACCAGCCCCCCTCACAAGTGCAGTACTGCGAGCCCCTCGTGGAGTTTGAGTTTCTAGGGCACACCAGACACTGATCCCCTGCTGAGCTCATGTAGGTGTTTTCCGGACAGGAGCAGATGGTAGCTCCAGGGAGAGATGTAGAACTTGTAGGACAGTCGGTACAAGCAGTATTTTCATTGGGCTCCACCGAGAATGTGTTAGCAGGACAGTCCAGACACGTGTCGTTTACACCAACCATTTGTCCTGGCGGGCATATGAAACGCTTTGGGTTTGGCATGTCGCACCACAGCCAGATGTCTTCTTCGTGTGAACTTCCAACGGTATATGTACTGTATTGGCACAATGGAAACGCCCGGTTGTTTGTCAAACATTTTAAATCTTTTAGGTTTACCGATAATATTTTTCCATCCTGAAATGGGTACTTTAAGCCGATACTCCAGCTCATAACGCCCTCATATCCCATTATTCTGCACACCACATCGGCTGTATTGTCGTCAAAGTTCTTTCCATTGACCGTACCTTCGTTGTACATGAGGAGTCCATGTCCCTTTTGAGTGTGCTCCTTGTGCCTGTCTACCAAATAGAAGGATTCAGTGTTCCCGAACTGCGTACGAGAGTTGCACCATAGCCAGAGAGCATTACCGTAATCTGTACCATTTTTCTGGTACTGGCATTGTGGTAATACGTCACCTTCACATCTGACAGATCGATATCTTACTGGAAGACTTTGCATCCATTCATTTGAGAATGTGGTAGAGCTGAAGTAGTTCTCGTATCCGAGCATCCGACACAGCCAATGTTTGGTGGTCAAGCCGATATCATCTTTGTTGACAGTTCCTCCGTCCACGACCAGGAGTCCCCAATCTGCGCTTGGAGCGTATATTGTGTGCGAGTGAGCGTCAATCAGATTAAAATTGTAGCAAGAAGAACCTGCAGGAGGAAAATTTTTGGTTGTTTTCATGGCTGATAAGTTTGAAATCAAAAGTCCTGTTAATTTTCTTTACGAAAAAAATTCCGAAATGTCATAAATTGTTACCATGGATACAAGTTATTTTAACGCAAAATCAAATGATTATATATAATCAAATAATGTTTTATCGTTTTCTAATCTTCCTCACCTTGAACAAAGAAGGTCAACACAAAGAAAAGCAGAATCATCTTCTACGGTCGTGAATGTCTCAGCAGCTATCCTATAAAAGGAACAATCTTTCAATAAACACCATTTAAAATGAATGCTGAAAAAACACTTGATATCTAAATACCATGAAATGTTGAATAATATGACGATACGACGTTTGGGCACGCCATTTTTATCCTACAGACATGATATTGATATTTTCTAAAGATAGGCCAATTGCCATTGACCGAACATAATCTGCTGCGTTTTATCTAACCCTGAAGCTATATGGGAAATCGAAAAAGAGGTGTCTGTTTGCTAAAATCAGCGCGTCAGTATCTTAAGTAATAAATGGTGGTGCCAGTGACAAATGAGTTTGCCGTTTGTGCAAATTGAATAACCAGTTTGTTCCGTTGATAGAGATACTCTAATAACAGATTGAAGTTGAGTATGTGCACTTTGATGTCTACAGCTAATTTCAGTACAGGGTCCTTGAGTGGCCTAGAAGGAAACAGAATCACTCAGGTATGCAATATTTGTATCGCTATTATGAACCCTACAGAACTAATTTAACGATTAGCCACGATCAGGCACGATTTGTGATTTTTGTAATTTCGCTCCTCTTCAAGGTTGTAAAGAATTCATTTTTAGATTAAAATCACCAAAATGGCCTATTCCTGTAAAACTTGAAAAAAAGTTATACCTTATTTAGCTTACTTTTCGAAAAATTCGGGAAAACTAATTGTTGTTAAACGCCTGTACGTAAAAAAGTTTATAACGGTCTTACAGAATCAAAGTTAGAACTTACGCTGAGTTAAATCCGTTTAGAGCTCTGCTACTAAAGTATAAGACAATCAATGATAATTGTTCACTTAATATGTTTTAATTATCATAAACAAAATAAAAACTCACCCATCGTATTGGCAAAAAGAAATTTTAAGAAATTTAAGTATAAAAAATTTCGAACGAATAAAAATATCCTGAATGGTTTGAAATTTCATACTGTTTGAGATAAAAGTTATACAGTAAATGTTGATAATGTCGACATAAAGAATTCCACATTTTAATTCGGAGAACTGTAAAAAAGGACATTGCATCATGAATTACATATATTATCAATTGTTTTGCAAATTTTTTTTTACAATAATGATATTATATTCCCACTTCCCCCTTTCCACATCCCCCTTACCTAGACATGATAAAAAAATCAACTGACATCTTTGGTCGCACTATTATGAATTTCATTACCTACTGTGATAAATTCGTAAAGCTAACCGAACTATGCAGAAGCATGCAAATAGGTTTTTACCTTTTGATCTCACCTTTCAGAGCTTATAGCATATAAGCTCTGATATCTCATCTATTAGAGCCTATAGGACATTAGCTCTGATCTCTGCACCTATCAGAGTTTATAAGGCATTACATTTCATTTTACCTATTTGAACTTTTAGGATATTAGCTCTGATCTCACCTATCAGAGCTTATAGGACATTAGCTCTGATTTCACCAATCAGAGCTTTAAGGACATTAGCTCTAATTTCACCTATCAGAGTTTCTAGGAAATTAGCTTTGATCTCAACAATCTTAACATAATTGGACATTAGCTCTAAACTCACCCATCAGAATTTATAGAACATTACATTTGATCTTACCTATTTAAACTTTTAGGACATTAGCTCTGATCTCACCAATCAGAGTTTATAGGACAGTAGCACTGATCTCATATATCAGAGTTTATAGGACATTACATTTGATCTTACCTATTTGAACTTTTTGGACATTGGCTCTGTTCTCACCTATCTGAGCTTATAGGATATGATAGGCACCCCATCACTTGGCGTTTCAAGAGAAATTAAGGGATTGTGGGGCACGGAGCTGAGACCCTAGATAAGATCTAGATTGAAATAGAAACAAATCATTTCGATAAAAGTAATTGGGACGCTGCAAAAAGGAAATAATGTACATACAATGAACGAATAGCAGTTTGTGTGTTTTAAAGATTATGGATGATATACCTACAGTCCGCAGTTAACTAGACTATAATTAATTTTGACCTGGTTGTGCAAACCTCGAAAAAACAACGGCTTTTTAAGAAGTGGATTGGAACAGAAACTTGAGACCCCAACGCTTAGCAAATCTTTCGATCACGTGATTTCTGGTGAAGCCATTTTAGCTTTAGACCGTCTGAAGCTGGAGGTACCAGTTTGGAAAAGAATCTAAACGAATTTGCCGATAAAATTGTAAAATTGTACAAAGAGCTAACCGATGATCTAAATACAATAAAGTCGATGCCGCAAAGCGAACCACTGTGCACCAGGCTGGTTCAAACAATGCTGTCGTAAGTATAGTATTTCAAATAAACGTATGTAATATGCATACTCAAACTTATTTGTTGCCGAAAGTTCGCGCATTTGATTTTCACTGTAGACTTGGACTTTAGAATATAACAAACGATTTTTAGTGGAAATTTATTGCATCCATAAAAGCGTTATAATTCGGCTGGGCTCGAATTAGTGGGCTTATCGTACGACACATATATTTGGAGGAAGAGAGCCATATAGAATCGAGATTGACAGTTTTTCAAAACGAATATTAGGTCTGGTCTCTATACTAAGTTTATGTTCGCAATATCACCAAAATATTCATCTGAGTCTTAGCGATTAGCCCATTGTCAGGCAAAACGGCTAATGAACAAAACTTTATGAGTAATGGCAGGATGAATACCATGCACCATAATCACAACATTTATCTAACGCGAAATTTAATTCATTACTTTTTCGTTCTGTAATTTTGAAAAATCAAAATTTATTTAATGATGGATCTATGCGGATATTTTAAAATAATAAGAGACATTCTCGACATTGAACTAAGGTTTACATCAGCAGGTCAGCAGGCCTATATTCACATTTTTGACTTATAGTAAACTTCACAAATTCTTACGCGTTTCAGCCGATCTTTTGCCAGACGTTGCTTTTTATAACGATGGGTCGCAATACTGACTAGCCTGGATAGAGCAAGTAAGTTAATCAGCTTATTGTGGGAAGCCAATGCCATGACAATAAGTATAATAAAATCCAAAGAACCTTATCTTGAAATCTCGATTCCTGCCTATAGTAGGAGATGTTCTTGCTCGGCTCATTCACCTGGACAAGCTGCGGATATTGACCCGCAACTCATGCTCCAGCCGGAGTGTCGCTGCCTCCTGTTTCGTAAGCTCGTCCTGTTTCCTTCGTTCCTCCTGTTTCCTTAGCTCCTCCTGTTTCCTTAGCTCCTCTTGTTTTCTTAGCTCCTCCTGTTTCCTTAGCTCCTCCTGTTTCCTTAGCTCCTCCTGTTTCCTTAGCTCCTCCTGTTTCCTTAGCTCCTCCTGTTTCCTTAGCTCCTCCTGGCTCCTCCTGTTTCCTTAGCTCCTCCTGTTTCCTCAGCTCCTCCTGTTTCGTTAGCTCCTCCTGTTTCCTTAAGTCCTTCTGTTTACTTAGCTTCTCCTCTTTCCTTAGCTCCTCCTGTTTCTTTTCAACGAACCCTTAAATCAGGCTGGCAGCTAATTTACATAAATAAAAAAATAATCCTGAACCTTATCTTGAAATCTCGATTCCTGCCTATAGTAGGAGATGTTCTTGCTCGGCTCATTCACCTGGACAAGCTGCGGATATTGACCCGCAACTCATGCTCCAGCCGGAGTGTCGCTGCCTCCTGTTTCGTAAGCTCGTCCTGTTTCCTTAGCTCGTCCTGTTTCCTTAGATTCTCCTGTTTCCTTGGCTCCTCCTGTTTCCTTCACTTCTATCGTTTCCTTGGCTCCTGATCCTGTTTCCTTAGCTCATCTTGTTTCCTTAGCTCCTTCTGTTTCCTTAGCTCATCCTGTTTCGTTAGCTCCTCCTGTTTCCTTAGCTCCTCCTGTTTCCTTAGTTCCTCCTGTTTCCTTAGCTTCTCCTGTTTTCGTAGTTCCTCCTGTTTCCTTAGCTCCTCCTGTTTCCTTAGCTCCTCCTGTTTCCTTAGCTCCTCTTGTTTCCTCAGCTCCTCCTGTTTCCTTAGCTCCTCCTGTTTCGTTAGCTCCTTCTGTTTACTTAAGTCCTTCTGTTTACTTAGCTTCTCCTCTTTCCTTAGCTCCTCCTGTTTCTTTTCAACGAACCCTTAAATCAGGCTGGCAGCTAATTAACATAAATAAAAAATAATCCTGAATACGTATAGTCTTATAGTTCCTCGTCGTTGAAAAGTCTGACTCGACGCTTATGGTCACTTGGAAACATAGAAACTAAAATCGGAAACTTGAGCTGGCACACCAGCTACTGCATCAATTAGAACATCACCACAGGTTTAAGCAGGTGAGACGGAATCTTTTGCCAAAATTTGGAAGGAAAATCGACGGGCTGGGATCGGCTAAAAGCTTATCCAAAACGTAAGGGCGACTAATTCTCACACATTATACGTTACTGGGACGTTTTGATAAGCTCCTAGCTCGGTGATCACGTGCGCGCGTAAAGTTGTGTCTTGTTAGCACTCACAATGCACGGCATTTTAAACCCTGGTTAAACCTCCGTTAATTAAGCCAAGGTGCACACATATTGGTAACATGATGTCTTGAGACAGAGTATTGAGACAGACCAGAAGCTATAGCCTATAAACTGACTTTCATATTGATTAGCGTTGGCAGGACTCCTTTCTGGAGGGTCCCAGTCACACGCAATTCTCTATGGCACCTACTCCTCCTACGCTACATGAAAAAGCAATAAAATAGAAGTTAGAACTCTGAGATATGCCAGATATTGTGATAATTTTCTACTTTTTCATTGTCCAGCAACCACCAACTTGAAAAGACTGCTTAGGAATCTATTTTCAATGAAAAAGAGTAAAAACTGTCATGAAAAAAGTAAGGATAGCCATCATTCATTACACAGACTACACTTTCGTCGCCCAACACTTACGCATTGCATTCCAGTTCCACTCACACATCGAAACGTTTCCGATATGTTCGTTAATTTTGGTCCATCATGGGATGCTTATCAAAGCCAGTATTAGAATATGAGATGAAGTGAATTCAAATTTTGTGACCTCCTTTTGCCATATTTTGCATTTCGCAATATATACTTACTTGCTGGGTTGCTGAGTCAGTAAGGACCGATTTCTGGGATTCGCCCATCAGCGGTTAATAGTGACCAATCGTCCGATAAATTTACAGTATTTTGTCAGTATTATTAGATTTTTTCACGTTTATTGCTTCGAGGACTCATTTTCTGCAATAGCGAAGTTATAACAATCATCATAACTTAATTCTATAATGGCACGGGAATAAAGTTTCTCGGGGCTGCATTTTGTTCAGCATTTTATCTGACATCGTCAAATATGCAACATGTGGTATACAACTCAATGGTTTTTAGATACCTTAGGTCAAATAATTTCGTCACCAAAAAGTTTTCTGAAGTGATTGTCTAAAAAGATCGTCATTTATTGCGATCGAGCCACTTCGTACTAAGGCAACAAGTTGCATAAAGCTGGGGTCAAGCCTACGGGCCAAATTTTTAATCTTTCCAATCGACAAAATATCTAATGCCGAAACATTTTCCCGTTATAAGAGGTCTGCTAAAATTTTCAGCATCGACTTTTTTTGTTCGTAATCAAAGAAATCATATAATAATATTAGCTCAGGCTCCCTTCGTTCCATACATGGACGAAAAATGATGTGCAGGACTCATAGATGTAAGATCCTAAAATTCCTATCACTCGCAGTGGTTTTTATTCAGCTAATTCATTATTCTTGAATTGGGTTATGCGAATATGAAAGGGAGGGAGAAAATAAATTACTTCATTTGGTTACGACTAGGTAGCCAGAAAGAAAACGTACACTTTGCTTGAGGAGCACGAGAATCAGATAAAATCGAATTCTTTCTGTATTCTGAAAATTCCGAAGACTTATATTGAGCACTTTAGGGCAACAATCTAATGAAGCTATCTTGTTTTTACATTTGCTGATGTCTTAAATCACTCCTCAAAAACCTGATAAAATATCAAGTACGACATGCAGTCATGTGCAGTATTCTACAAAAAAAAATTGTGAATATCGAGTGACACTGCGCTACTTTGCGACATGGGCCGAATAGGAATCTGAAAAAGAACTTTTTGTGTTACACCATATAAAATCCTGTTCAAACTCTGTATCCTGTTCAAACTCTGTATAATATTCTAATTTATATGCCGCGTCTTTGTCTCATTTACAACCATCAAAAAGCGAATTTTCTCATCGTATTGCAGTACGTGAGCGATAATATTCCGACCCTATATATGCTGAGCAGATAAGACCTTCATGACGATGGTGGACTTCAACTTTGACTAGGAGTACATGACTGTATTACAGACATTGTCTGTAATACAGACAGTCTGCATGCAGAGTGAGTGTAGAATATAAATTACTTGTAAATGCACTGTGTATTACCATGAGCTAGTTTATATCGGTATCGATAACAGTTGTGGCAGACAACAGTGCGTCATGACATTGATAGCTTTATCAAATCTTATAGAAGAGAACTAATGCTTCCAGCCAGCCATTTCTCACAATTCTACTTTGAAGTTTAATACGATGGAATTACAGAGTTTGTAGAAAACGGCCGTGCCGCTATAAATAATTATTTGCGATTTAATTTATATGATAGATTTATCTAATTTCGCCTATAATTAGTGTATTACAATATAAATCTAGACGACATGCTGAGATGCTTTGAAATTACTGTGATTTTATTGCCGCAATAAAACTTATATCTAGGATATATAACAATCTCCGGTCACGGGTTTTTTACATTGGTCAACAGCCAAGATAGGCAAGCTTAGTCAACAAATTTTCTTTTTCACTGTCGCCGGTTTAATCAAGTTAAACCCAAAATTTTGAAAAATACAGTCAAGTGACTGCAGTTAAAAGTAATGAAAAATGCTGTCAAGGTCGCGAGTACGATACTGAATTTCTAGACACAAACTATATAATTGTACCATGAGTAACACTGAAGTGGAACAGAAGTTTGAGTAACGATTACAACTGGTCAGCTGCCGGCATCACGCTCATGCAACACAACACCATTAAAAATAATTCTAAAACACTTCCTTTCTTCCTAATAAAACATTCACTCGTGAAATCTTTGTTGAAGCGTATATTATGCTTTAATATTTTATCTAGCAACGAGTATTTATAGATGATTTAATGTTAATGATAATACCTCATGTATCCTGGTTATTTAATCTGCAAGTCTGTGATCGGCTACTCTGCTAATGCTTTAATGTGGGAGCTCATATGATATAAACAATATTGTTTATATTCAATCATTAACATGTAATTTTACATATGGGGAATTGTTGGACAAAAACTGCACAATCGCTGAATAAATGAATGATTAATTTATGTGGCCTCAATTTTAACTGCAGTAAACTTATAATAGAGACAGGAAAATTAAATCTAACTTGAAACTTGAAAGAATTCATATTCAGATAATCGAACGGAGTTTGGGCTGCTTTACGACTCGAGCTATTCAGATACCTAATTATATTACCCATTGAATTCATTGAATTGTTCATATACTGACCCAAATATTTCTTTTGAATTTGATAGTCAGTATAATCACAAAATTATCTTTATATACATTTGTTCGGCCAAACTCGGGTTAACTTCGGTGAAGCGCGAGGCGAGGAAATTCTTTTTGCGAATTCGCACGAACGAAAAAATCAGGCACGCTACAAACTATAATATAAAAGAAATACTGTTTCTACGGAGAGAAGCTTATTATTGATATATTGACTTATAAGAGCTTTCGGCACTAAATTAAAACGTTCCATGAACTTGAAAATCTGTCGGAGACGGAGCACTGCATGCAGGCACTGTTTTTAGAAGGGGACTAATGTTAAAATTATCATTTTAAACTTAATTTTTCATCAAGAGTTTCTGTAACGGCGCCGGGCCAAATGTTGCTCTTTATAGAGCTCACGAAGATAGTTTAAAAACTTTGCGAGAAACAGTTGGTATGTTAAAAAACATACATTGTTACTTATTTAAAGTATTTCAACAATATTTCAACGCTACAAATTAAATGAATATATTGAGAATGAATACGAACGTGTCTGTTCGAAATTATTTCGAGTAAACAAGTTTCCTGAAAGGATCTCATTTCTTAGTCAGAAAAGTAAAATTCAAATCAGATACATTTTTACGTCATTTGCGGAAGTAAGATATGTAAAATGCCGTCAAAAATTTATGCTCATTTTTACTATTTTACTTGGCCCGTTAAGATATACCCTTCCTGAGAGAAGAATGATTTAGCCAGAATTAAGGCAGTGCTCAACACCGAAGTCTCACTATAGTAGGCATAAGTTTAAGCACCGCTTCTTGCCAAAGGTCTGCAGTCTCATTCATTCCCATAATTGTCTCGGTGATACCCGACTCTTCGTTAGAACGGTAGACGGATATAATCTCGTCAATCATTCCCATTCATGTTCCTGTTTACTTTTAGTTTCCATTCACCGTACGGTGTCTTTATTGACTATAAAGAGCATAACCTTCTCTAAGACGTGATTCTTTGTTGTACGTGGTTTTTTGGCTAAAATATTTTATCCCAAAAAGCCTCAGATAGGGGTACGGCCGAATAACTTTTATTATCACACAGCAGTATGATTTTTAAAAAGAATCCAAAGTGAAATAATACGGCTTAACTCTGCAATTACATACGGTCATTGTAAGTTGGGAAATCTTTAAGCTGAAGACTTTGCTGGGAAGCAGAAATGTCTTAACTACAAAGCCTTCAAACATTCAACTGCAGCAAATCCTAGGACACTATACTCTATGGCAAGAGATTCGACTTAGTTTTATTGATGAAATTGTTCTACCCAAAACTGAAATTTAAAAAGGAAAATTTGAATCCGCGTGAGCAACGATTGTTAATTTTTTGAATTATGCGGTATCTATTAAGTAGTCACCTCGATCCTTTTTGTCTTTAACAACGACCGGAGGGGACCATCATAGTAAAGCGCCCGGTAAGTTAAGTATAGCTAAGAGCGAGTTGTTCTGCGCAACAGAAACAGAGACAAAGTGAAACAATTGTGAGCTGTAATCAAAAGGTGGAGAGAACGAGTTAAATGGGTTACATGGGGAGGGGGCGTTATTGGTTTTATAGGGCATCACAATGTTATGCAGATAGTTGTCAGAAATTATGCATAATTGTCTTTTAATCACTTTTAATTTTATTAAATTTATACGTGGCAATGATCAAATGTTACAGGAATTACTCACATTACCTGACAAGTATACACGTTCTGTCACTCGCTTCAAGCTCGTGCAATAATTGTATTACTGCAATTAATTCACTCGCAGGCCTGTGCAAGTTTATTTTATGAATCACGTTTGCAAGCTCGTGCGAACGACTCAATTAAATATATCAATAAAAGACTCCATCAGGCGTCACAAAAATAAGTAGAGCACCACGAAGGAAATCGGCAGAAAACAGTATGTAAAGAATCTACTTGGAATAACAAATTTGACAAATCATATAGAGTCAAATTGCGGTAGGAACATCTTTCCAAATGAGGTTCCATTGTTTTTTTCGGCAGAAATTGATATTGTCGATATAAGATTATAAGATTATAGTGCCTGGGCGCTTTCATGTTCCAAAGGCGATTAGCAAACGAACAAATTCGTTTATTCAGAGATTGTAAGTCCTAATGTCGGGGTAAGATTGTTGGGTAGCGAAATCACTATTAGGAAGTGAAGTGGGCTGGGGGTGGTTGTTTCAGGTTCATAAGACTTAATATCAATATATTTTCTTCGGTTCCTGATCCCATATCAAAAACAACGTTGTAACTGTTTGTTCTTTTGCACTCTATCACGAAAATACTTTTAAGATTTCGGGCGACACTATAACGAAGGAAGAGTTGTTCACGACCAGGGTCCTTGCAGCTGACCCCGCCTCGGAGCTGTGAAGCCAATATAATGCTACTTCCCGGTACTGATCGTGTCTTATGATGCAGATACTTCCCCTACTAGCACTCACTGTGATCTTTATCGCTTATAGGTAGGCCCCACGGCTCCGATGGGTATGATGGCCCGTGGACGAAGGACTCACCAGATGGAAAATTAACAGGATTTTGTCAACGCATCCAAACAGTATTAGTTGATAAATTGACCAAAACCCAAAACTTGGGTGTATGTGACCGCTTTTTAAAGACCCTCGATTAAATCGCTATCAAAAGTATCGCAGCTTAATAAACAACGTTATCTAAATGTGTTAAAAAGGTGTGATATCGAAAGTTCTGACCGCTATTTCTTAACTCGAAAACGTTCGCTTGCTTTGGCCGTCACGCCATTAATGTCAGTTGTCAGGCTCATCAAATTATGAAAACCTTCCAATTTTTAAAGAGTATTTCTTTCAAATCTATTGGAATACTGCTTATATCTAAGTTAAACTGTTAAATGCCGAAGTTCAATAATTGTAGG
>JH156234.1:0-14445 GCA_000226015.1 Mnemiopsis leidyi
TTGCAGCTCTTTTCTACCTGAAAAACACGATGCGTTCTTAACATTTAACTACACCAGTACATGGACTCAAGAAGAAACATGGCGCAGACTAACTTAGGGATAAAGATAAGTACCGATCTTCGACTTGGCTTGAATCAAAATATATAGATACGATCATAATCTTCGTACTTGAATCTGTTGAAATCAGGATATATACCGTTTACTATCTGACCATCCGATGTTTGAATGAAACAATAGCGAGATAACCAATTTTAACTGTACCACAAGCTTTAAGTTTACTTTACCGAACTTATAATAATACGATCATGTATATGTACATGTATATATACACACAGTGCGTGTCCTCGTATCATGCATTTTAAGACCAGACATGACATGGCCGATAACAGCCAAGAAATTCAGGAGATGTCAGCATTGCTAGTTGGCTAAGAAAATTATATTTCAATCAGGACAGACGTCCAGCAATGTAATCTCAAATCGGTTAATTTAACTGCAGCTCACTTACACCAACTTCAGCTAGGCTTCATGAGACAGATCCTGGATGTTTGGTTGTTTGGGTTATACATGCATGTATTTAAGAGAAGCTATTCAAAGGAAAATGTGTCGCAGGAATGCCATGCAGGTGAGTTATTTTGTGTACTGATGAGTTAAAATGAGATAATAACAAAAGTTAATAGACGAATGTGATTTTAGCTATGTTTTCTTGATACTTGACTTTACTGCAAGTCAACTGAGCTCACTCCAATAATTGTCCCAGTTGAAAATTGCAGCTGTTCAACAACCCTTTGTCGAGGGATCCTCATAGTATCTCGGTGACAAATTAGCTTACTTTGGCACGTGCTACTTCTAGATGATAGTCCCGGATATAGTCATTAAGCCATCTCTTAAACTTCAAGTGTTATCACTATCATGGATCATCGTATTATTAGCAGATTATCATCAAATAAATGACAAACTGACCGTTATACCAGATATACAGAACAGACACTCCAACCATAAACATATACAACCCATACAACCAATCAGAGTGCCCGGAGGAGAGGGGTAGCGGAAAATAGCTCGTTAATGGAGGATTAACCACCTGACACCTGACACTGATCACCTGATTAGGAGGTAATTGAGCATTGATAGGGTGTGAGGTGTGTGAAGAGCCGCCAATGTGTTGAGTGCTACTTAACTGTGCTTTTTTTTAATTTTTAAGAAAGTATTATATGGGAAGATGGGACGAAAAGAAGGAAGGTTGGATTAGAGGAAAACGAGTTGCGAATACCAGAATTTAGATCAGGTGCATCGTGTAAAAACATCATTCCAGAAATATTTAGATCATCACACGCGTTTCAGAAAAACCTGTCTTCTAGTGACAAGAGAACGATGCAAGCCTTATTGCAGTCTCGACGATTGATTAAACAGCTAATACGTTTATGAGCGGTGAAAACGTATCAAGCTTAATTACGTGAGTTTTAGGCAACATCTTTTATTTCAGGCTGTAATCGGAAAAGCAATTCATTGTATATTTCCGGCACTGATTTTAAAGAACTAGGGCCCCTATGTGGTAGCTGAATAATTTGATTCTAACCTCAAAATATTAAGGTTTCTAAGATAATAATACGGTTATGATAATATCATTCAGCAATCAGCAATCATTAATAACCATTAACCATGTTCACTAAGCGGTGATTGGTACAACGGCAAGTTTCTGCTAAGGTTCAATGGTTGGCAGACGTGGTGTCGGCTTATCTCATACGAATGTATGCGGGATTGAATACTGAAGATCTCCAGCTGTTTTCATAATCAGACTTAGCTGAGATTGAACTTTTTTAGTTATGAGAGAAAATGTTCAACGAAATTATATAATTCTGTAAAACATGGTTGAAATTTAAACACCTTCAACATTTTCAATTAGTTTCATGTAGGTTTAGCAAATTAGGGTTACTCCCATAGTCCCATGTTTAGACTACATTTGAGATGAGGTTTCCATGTATGATACCAGATACACATGTCTTAGTGCCCGTGTTAGGTTTAATAAACATAATAATGATGATTATATTTTTTCTTTGTACTATAAACTGTACATACTCCGTTATCCTCCTGTATTAAAATCCAATTCTATACTGATTCATTACATACTTAAATTGATATTTTTTACATAATCAAAACTTTCTGGTTTTTATTTCCCATTCCCCTGGCCTTTTCCCTTGGGTCAGCTGAACTCGGATTGGGACTTGTTCTCCTAGCAATCGTGATCTCTGGTTGAGTTAGAGTATACTATGATAAACACTTTCAAATGTCAATCAGTTCCTGAGTTCGACTCGAGAAACACGTGATATCTACAATGAGAAAATGATTATTTACATGTTAGTCTGAAAGTGTTCTTTTTAAAATAAAAGGATAGATTCTCTTGGTTCGCGATTTACAGTTTAAGTAGCCGTAGATTTATTTATTTATTTCAGAAAACCTACTCTTTATAATAAGGCGTTAGGTTAAGTTTGCGTTAAATCATGTTTAAACAACTTAACTTAAAACAAGCTGCGCATTTTAATGTCTGACCAAGAAACTATCGGATCCGATATCTTTTGTTTCATGTGGTGTCTATATCGAAAATCGGAAACAAATTTATAACAAACCGGTGGACACCGGTATTCAGCCAACCAGACAACGTTATTTTGTCACCTGAACCGTTTTCAACCAATCAAAATTCTGGGTTTGGTTCACGTGAGGTTGTTTAATATATGACATTTACCATGTGTTTTAAACGCCCGGGTACCTTTAACACCATTCTACTCAGTTTTCTGGTTTTCTTCAACCTAACTGAAATCTTGAGAGGTCACGTCTTTTGTAAAGATTTAAGCAGATAGTGTTTTTCTTAACCAGCGTAGAAAGCAATAATTCATGTTTAATATTTAGTGAACAAAAACAATGAAATTCATAAATGATCTATTAGCTATATTATAATTGCGACAAAATCTTCGTGAGGTGTTTGAAAGGACTTAGTACCATGTCAGTATTATATCAAAAGACGACCAACAACTATTTCAAATGGAGCCAAGAGCCTGGTAAAATCGAATCACGTCTTAACTCAACGGAATCTTGGAACCAAACGGTTTTTATAACAAAACGCACTGGTACAGCTGAGATTCTAGGATTTTCCGGCTCCAATAATCCAAAGCCGAGCGAACTTTTGACAGTTTTAAAACCAGTTTGTCGAAGTTTCTTGCTTTGATACCGGATAGTCCTCCAATTTCTGGTTACACGTCCAGCTGGTCGAACTCTCTGGTAGACTATACGCCTTCTCGGTGGTCAGACATCTGATGACCCTTCCTGCTGCCAGGATAAACCCTACCCAAGTAACCCAAGTAACCCAAGTAAGTAATCACGACACAGGAAAAAACTAAAAATCCTAAGAAAGTACGTGTGAGCAAAAGTGAGCCAGAATTAGAGATTGGTATATATGGTCACAGTTACATAACCTAGATTCCGTTAGGAGCAGAAAACTAAACTACTTTTTAGTTTCAATAACTTTTTATCGAATTTGGAAGATTTCCCTACCCATTGCGGTTTTTGAATTTTGAGCCTAATGTATTGAGTGGTCACTAACAGTAAGAAGTATAAGTGCAGCTCAAACTTTCCCACGATCGATAAGATGATCTTGCCATGTAATAATTTCCAAGCTGCCTGACCCTGCTTTAGTGTGTCAGATCTACCAACAGAAGCAGTTAACGTTGTATGGCCCCACTAAAAGCATCTTTCATTGGAAAGATATATCGCACGAAATTACTTAACATACTTAGCTTACCAACACCATGATACGATGGAACGTCAATTCTGTTTTAAGTTGTTCAACATCTTACAAACTTTCCTCTCAGTAGGGTTGTGCAAAGGTTCTCAAACTTACAGCGGAAGTTTTGAGATCTTATCTTGGATCCCTAATCAATGAGTTCTGGGGACATATTTGTCGATGATTGCTGATAAGTGACGGTGTCAATTTTCGGAAACCTATCTTTTTCACCGAAAACTAATCCTGTCGAAGTTGTTAACGTTCGGTGTCGCAATTTTGCACACGTGTCGAAAATTCACACAAGGTGTCCACACGTGGACCGCAGTTCGTAACAATTGGGTTGACCACCAACAAGAAAACTGATGACAACCCTACAACTCACAAGGAGCATCTTCATTTACACCTTCCCATAAAATAACAAGATAAGTTCCGACAGGAAAACTTCTGTCAGACTTCCACTTAGCGTGTCGGCGTTTTTATTATAAATCAGCTTTGAAAAGGCCAGCGGTGGAGAATAAGGCGTTCCGTAAAATACCGAATTTCAGTTTTCCACGACGGAAAATTAATAACGTGTCCACACTATACTTTTACTGGTTGGAAAATTGACTTGACAATTCTCAGGAATGCTGATTATTGACTCTTAGCAGCTCGGGTAATGGCCGATCCAATTTTTCTCGCTACAATATGGCTACAATATGGCTACAATATGGCTACAATATGGCTACAATATGGCTAGGTTTACTTGCAAGTTGTCAGATCCCATATTAATCTAGTCACAAGAAGCAGTGCTGGGTACCCTCTTTTCCAGGCATATAAGTTTGGAGAGATAGGTGGTGTTGTATGTAACGACTGGGCATACAGAGAATCATGGCTGTGAGCATGCTGACTCACACAAACACACGTACCTGCTTCACCAGGCAGACAAACAGACGGACAGGTAGATGAACAGACAAACCTGCGATTGCAGCAGAGAAATACACAGACAAAGGTACAAACCAGCGATTGTAGCGAACAAATACACAGACAGACAAACGAACAAACCTGCGATCGCAGCACACAAATACACGAACAGTAAAACGAACAAACCTGCGATTGCAGCAGACAAACAGACAGACAAACGTATAAACCTACGATTGTCGCAGACAAATAAACAAACAGACAAACGTACAAACCTGCGATTGCAGCAGACAAACAAACAGACAAACGTACAAACCTGCGATTGCAGCAGACTGTGGCGAAAATGACGACGATGACGATGACTAGCCCCACCAAACACCCGATAATAATCAGATACATATTCAGTTCAGGGCTGTCTGACGGGGTCTTCACATAGAACGTCTCTGATTCGCTCTCCACCGAGCCCTTTGTGATCTTGAAGGTGATTATGTAGTCTTGGTCAGGGTCCAGATCTGAGATAAGCTATTACAGCACGACAGATAATAACTTGAGTAAAGAGCACTGGCTGGCATGGTGACCTTGAGAGCTCAGTATTGATGTTTTTATGTATCGTGGCTTTGTTAAGAATGCCGATAAAACTATTAATTTATATTACATGTGTAGGTTTACCGCTTAAAGTATCTAAAGCTCTAAGTTATGAGGTCTATGTCAGAGTTCGAGCCGGGGTAATGATCATTGCAAAGAATTCGTAATGATCGTCGCATGATGGCACTACGAATAATTATAGCATTCTATATCCTATGTGATTATTTCACAACTAAAACTCGTGTTTCTTGTAAAATGTACAACCTATTATAATGGCCACCGTGGTTCAGTTAGCTATTAACACACTCAACGATTTTATGGCTAGTACTCTTATACATAAAAACTTGAATATTTTCAACAGTTAATCAGCACAATACGAGATAGCACTGGACGTCTTAAGAACATAGGCACGTGACCATGAAATAACGGTCACGTGACCACAAATTAATGGTTATGGTTCCCAGGGTAACTTTGAGGTTTGTGACCAAAGGTCATTATGCAGGACTCGTACGCGGACCTTATGTATCTGCAATCTGGATAATGCTAAACGGTTCTTAAACGTAACTCTAACTAAAGACTGGGACCTGAACCACTGTTCTTACAGGGAGTCGGATGAGTGATTTGGTTACATTTAACTTCATCAAATGTAGTTAAAGCATTCCTACACAAAATTAAAAATAACTTAATCCATTTAAGGACCTATAATTATATTTATCAAATTCAAACTGTTGCGTAAATCAAAATGATAAGAAACGTTAATTGATCAATCCTGCAAATTTGTGAAGATTGCAGTTTTAGGTTCCCATCTTGGATAAAAAAGCGTCTTTCAAAGCAGGTCCTAAGCATAGAATAAAATAAAACTGTCCCGACATCCCAACGTCTTACCTTCAATTGACACTTTTCCTGCTTCCACATTGACCTCCCTATCAATGTCATGTGTCATGCCAGTCTTGCTGTTTTTCTTGGCAATCCTGACTCGGTAGTTGAGTCCGGGAGTCAACTCCGGAACAGAAAACACGATCAAGTTGGGATTTCTCTCCAGCAGCGCCATCTCTTCCTTGCTGGGCGGGTCCGGGGGTTCTGAAAATTTTCAGTCAAATGTTTTTGAATTTTCAATTCTGATGTTCTTGAATTTTCAGTTAGATGTTCCTGAATTTCTGACTAGATGTTCTTGAATTTCTGAGGTACGCCAATGATTGTAACAGCTTAACAATAACGATTGTGTCATTTTGAAATGCATAAGTTGTCTTTATAGTTTGCTTACACAAACAAATTTCCGGCCTTTTAATCGGTAAACTGAAGACGACACGGCCACTACGACTACTCAACTTAGCAACTTAGACTCAGTCCATCTCACGTGATCAAATAGTTGGCTTCCGAGATATCTTCCGAGACAAAGAGAGGCCAACCAAGCCAACAGTCCAGCCCAGAACTCACGACTCTCCACTCTGTTTGACTAATGTCAGACCATCTTGAAAATTACACGAATTAAGTACGGAGCGTGAGGAGGGCCAATCCCAAACCTTACCAAAACTAGCTGGAATGTTTTGTAGCTTTCAAGGATAGCAGGTAATGTTGTAATTAATGAATTATTCTCTACTCAACTCTTAAGCAAGACCGTGCCTTTTTTATTGACACACACACACACACACATATATAAAGGAACATTCGTATACACGCCTTCTTTCCACTGACGTAAACCAAAAATCATGAACCAATTTGTAATTCCCGATCGACTGCGATTGGAGCCACAGCGGTGAACTCGTAAGTACAATTAATGCTTAACTCCTGCCTACGAAGTAATAATCTTGTTACCAAGCTCCCATCAATTTCGCAGATATAAACCAAATCTTCGCCACCCAGGTAATTATTTCCAATATATAATTGTTGGAACCCACTCTGGCTTAATGAGTATTTCCGCGGCTCAAAGTATAGGCGAGGCAGAATGCTAAGTTCTGATTGGTCCAGAGGAAGTGAGGGGGACAGTGATTGGAGGGTTGGTTGGGCGGATAGACTGGTATTGCGTTAGTTTTGTGTATGGTAGCTACTCTGGGGCCATGTGCCTCACACTTAACTATGAGAACTTACGATAAGCTTGGAATGCTGAGAAACTACGACCGTAGTTATTGCTAAAGATACCTATAAGAAATTGATTCATCGTTTCTGCGATTAATTGGTCAAATTTCAAAGCCTACGATTAGTGAAATTAGCAAACGATTTGTGGGATCAATCGTAAATTTACGATAGACAAGGATTTTGTAAGAATCCACCCTTCATTGAACAAAACGTTCCAAGATACCACATAATTACCACGTTCCGTGATACAATTCGCATTTTTCAGTTAATCTAATACCGGACCTGAACCAGATTTTCATAACACCATCAGTGATTAATAATGGATTCCTGACCCTCTTTTTCTCCTCCTCCCATTCTCTTTTCATAAACGTCGTTATTCCGGTCAGAAAAACGTGATTGATGGGTGTAATAATGAAATTATCGCTAGGACCCGATAGAAAATACGTGACGGACAAGGCTGTTCTAGAGACAGAGAGAGAGAGGGACTAGGGAGAATATAACAGCAATCAACCCACCATCCGCACATGTTCATTAGTCAACAAAAATGCAACTTTTATAATTATTGTACTAGAAATCCAACATTGCTCCGTCCCACGGTCTCTGATAAGGGCTACTAGGGCGAGTTTCAAATACTTGGTCTACCCAGTCTTAGGTGGTCAGTAGGGACTAAAGAATGGCACACGAGAATTTTGAAAATTGAGTGGGTTGGTAACCACTCTGCGGCTGAAAAGAGCCATATATCTGTGCAGGGCCGGGTGCTTTAAAGTAACCATAATTATCCTATCTTAAATAACAATTTCAAGATCTTACATTCGAGATGTTCTAAAAGAATTTTGATTAAAAGTTGAATACCAGACCTTCCAATATAAAAAATGAAGGAGGAGCTTAAATGTGGTTTCAAGTGGGGAGGGGGCCTTTTTCAGGTCCTCATTTCGAGCAAGCTCGACTCCCAGAGGTGTGCACTGATTGTTAACGGGTGTGTTATGTTGTGGATGGGCCGAAGGATCAACCAAGCTACATGATGTGTACGGAGCAGATATTTGAACGGACACGATTTCCACTGATAGTCAATTCAGAAAATTCATGGGCCGGCACCGTGTCGAGTCGGGTATGATCCGACAACCTCTGTAATGTCTAGATGAGTGCTCTATCAATTGAGCTACCGGCCCTATCTCATTTCAACTCATCAGTACACAAAATAATTCACCTGCATGGCATTCCTGTGACACATTTTCCTTTGAATTGCTTCTCTCAAATACATGCATGTATAACCCAAACAACCAAACATCCAGGATCTGTCTCACGAAGCCTAGCTGAAGTTGGTGTAAGTGAGCTGCAGTTAAATTAACCGATTTGAGATTACATTGCTGGACGTCTGTCCTGATTGAAATATAATTTTCTTAGCCAACTAGCAATGCTGACATCTCCTGAATTTCTTGGCTGTTATCGGCCATGTAATGTCTGGTCTTAAAATGCATGATACGAGGACACGCACTGTATGTATATATACATGTACATATATTATTATAAGTTCGGTAAAGTATACTAAAAGCTTGTGGTACAGTTAAAATTGGTTATCTCGCTATTGTTTCGTTCAAACATCGGTTGGTCAGATAGTAAACGGTATATATCCTGATTTCAACAGATTCAAGTACGAAGATTATGATCGTATCTATATATTTTGATTCAAGCCAAGTCGAAGATCGGTACTTATCTTTATCCCTAAGTTAGTCTGCGCCATGTTTCTTCTTGAGCCCATGTACTGGTGTCAAAACAGTTAAATGTTAAGAACGTATCGTGTTTTTCAGGAGAAAAGAGCTGCAAGAATTTAGGTTTAGAAATTCCAGTCAATCATACTGAAGATATTTCTGGAATCTAGGCTGCTAAGTGTAAACTTGTGTGTATGTGCTTTTTCCTGCCGACGTTTTGTGTTCTGCAAAATTAAAGAAAGCCGAAAATTTCACGATAAAATAGTTTTTTATAAGATTTCCAACAAACCATACATTCTTACATTAGAAATAGAATTTTATATTTACAGAGGAAAAATTCGTAAAGAAAAATATTTGAGACTATAACACATTTTTTCGCTGAGCTCACCTTCGAAAAGACATATTAATATCATCGAACTCCATCACTTCATTACTGGATGACACCCAGTCTAAAAAGTATATTCTTAACCAAAAACCGGTCGGACCAATGTTAAGGCTCATAAGATTAAATCTGTCCATGTCGAGCCTGTAGACATGTATATATCGGGATTAATCCCTCCATTACCTATCTCTCGACTACTGCACAAGATTAATTTAATTTCTCCGATTTCAGTGTATGTGTGGAGGGCGGTATTTGTGGGGTGTACATTTGTGTGCGCCCGGCAGATGCCATTATGACGGTAGTGGTATTCGATGTATTGTGTATGTATGAAATGCATTGTATACAAATATGTGTATACAAGGTACATTGTGTGTAGTGTAGTATATATTTGTACAAGAAAAAGTTGAATGTAGTATAGAAAATGTAATGAATGTACACGAAATGTATTGCACTTGTTATTTTTAAAATAGTACTTCACTTTGCTTTAAGTGACACAGTTAAAAGCCTGACCATTAGAAAATTTCTGTTCAATCGTTGATTTAAGATGATTTAATCGTAAAGCTTGGCGCGTAAAAAATGGTTGTAGAATTATCCGTATATTAAGTCTAGATAAGCCATGGCTTTAGAGCTTCAGAAAAGCAAGAACGTTCTCCTCTGACAGGAATTAACCTGTGCTCATACCTGCCTTTCATACTTTTCAAGCTGTTTACAAGATCACCAGGCCAGGGCCATCACACAATCACATTATCACACCATCACACCACCATCTAAAATTTCCATCACGTCACAAACGGGACTTTGTACACTGTCAAAGGTGCTAACGCCCTATCAGGGTATCTCCAACCTTTAACGATATTATCCACTGAAGCCTTAAAACCCTAATCTAGTTACTTCCAGGCTATTTCACCTTCTTGTGTGAAAATTGAGTCTTCATTATCGGCCTTGCTGTAGGTATTTTTAAGGTTAACCCATTAGGGACTACGTCCACGTATGTGGACACCAATGAGCGTCAAAACTTTCACATCAGAGTGTTAACGAGTTTTCTGGGCCTATTTTGTGTAAATTGACAGTTTAATGTAATGATACGGAATGAAAGTGTAAGAGTTAATGCGCTTACCAGATAACTTACAATTTACCCGCTGGAATAACATTACATGGCCCGAGTTGACGTGATTACATCGTCCTTTTCTAGCCAAGATTATTTCCGTTTAGTCTTTTATACTAAAAATCTGTGATTACGTTAGTAAAATGATGAATGTGATTTTGCCCTACTTTTAGTTATGTTATATAATCGAGAAGATAAGGAATCTGCTGAACTGAAAAACACGCACCCGGAAAAATTAGAATGTTCCACCAACTCATGCTTAGCTGTAGTTTTATTAACAATCTCCGTCTTCTGGATTTTCGAATAGATCTTCGAATGCTAAGAGACGAAATTTGTTTCAACCCCCCCTCCCCCCAGAATAATGATAACTATGTAGTAGTATAGAGAGTATAACACACCCCTAGACGCACGCTCAGGCTCCCCACTGACTTGCCGGCTCCGTTATGCCTATCGTGCCCAAACCTTCCCGATAACTGGACAGATATCGGTGAATATATCGGTTTACCTTGAAACAAACTGATAAAGCCTGAACGCCGTAGTCCGTACCATGCTTCGACACTGGTGTGCGCCGCTGTGATGTTCCAAAAACCGGTGGTGGCGTTGTCAAATCCGGTGGTGGTGTTAGACTGTTGACTATTGGCAGTTTCAGGTGTGTCTCGGCAAGTTAGAATTTATTTGGTTATCATATATCCTAAATCACAAATGGAAATTTACTGCTTAGGTAGTGGCCAAGGGACCTAAGGCTATAAACTTATAAATGCTACGTAGCCATTAAACTGTTATCTACTTGTCGGGCCTTTACTTAGGCGTTTACCTAGGCATTGACCTTTTTACAAATAGTTTTTTAATTTCAAAATACCACGTTCTGAGAGGCGGTGTGGTAGGTACGTGTACGTGAGGTAAGTTGATAGGTAAGCTGGGTCACGGTTTGTTCACGTGACCTTGGTTTAAAAATTCCTACGGCTAAATGTAATTATTTACCCAGTTAGGCAGGACGGCATTTTAAGGGGGACTGTACGAAATAAATATGGTTTTTTGGAGGACCTGCCTATATTTAGGTATTAATTGTACTCACTACAATGATTGAACGGTTAAATCACTTCTTCTTACTTGGTGAAAATTTCAATAACAGTTAATAGAATTATGAGAAGTATTAAAATGTTGATAAAATTATGAGCACACATTTAAGTTTCAATAATATCATGAGTGCATATTAAGATAAGATTCTTATCAAATAATCCGGTTTGACTCCATGGCTACGTTTGAAAGTTGGCATATTATACTGAGACAAACCCTTCTACTGACAACATCACTTATTAAATTGTTAAAATATGAAGTATGCAGGAATTATATTTCTTATCTCTAAGTGAATTATCCAGAACAAACAGTCATGCCGATTGTATGGTGGTATGCACTCTTGAAGGTCTTATCTTTGAAAATGAATTGTCATCATTTATCGTCATGCCCTTTATATCATTAGCCGTGGTCCATGGGAAATTCGTGATTTGTTTCAATGGCCTTATTTTTGAAGCTTGCTTGGCCAAAATTGATTTTTCTGGCTTTCTCTTAATCATACCATCATGGTTATATGTTTTGCAGCTTTGTGTCCATTGAGCGTTGTTGCATCTTCACGGCTTGTCATTTTTCTTGCATTAGGATTTTTGGAATTGCTGATTTACGACTCGGAATTTCGGTTAACCATTATCATCAAGTTTCAACCTTTCGCCAATTGCAATTGATCACAAATACCGCAATTAGATTTAATCTGCACTTCGTCAATAAAGGTACAATATTTCAATCCTTTTATCTGGGGGAAATAAGTGAGGACTGGTCCGTCTAGGACACTGCCTATCGATAAGTATAAGCTCTTCATATGGTTCAAAATAAAGATTAAAGATTAAATTAAAAACCTAATTTCATAACTTCTAAGATCGTCCTTAATTCTGTAAAACTAGAAAGAAAGTTCGATCGCTGTAGATAACATTTTCTTGAACAGGTACAGGTCACGTTTTATTTAGCGTGTGAAGAATGAGAATTAGAAAAAATCCTCATCACTCGAGGTTAAGATTCTCTGAACACACATGAGCTCAAAAAAAGTTGCACGTTATTTTGTCGAGAGTTCCTCAGCTCATCATCACGGTCAAGCTATCTTCCTAATCCTACAAGTGAAACATACACCCCTCTCTCCCACACACACGTTCACCTTCCATCATTCCCGCCTCAAACTCTCCCCCCATTGGGCCGCACGTGTCACGTGCACCTGTTCCGGCTTTCTCATTGGTCTTCGTGGTAACCCACGTGACAATCCGTCCGATAACGAGGCACATGGTCGACAAACAGTTACACTGGCGAGTTACGTTATATAATGTGCAGGAGCTGTGTATAGCATGTAGTTCTGGTCCGGAAAGTTGGCCCCTCTGGAAGAAAAAGAAGCGTGTGTCAATTTGTGTGTCCGTCCGTCGCGTCTGTGTGTGTGTGTATACGTGTACGCGTGCCAACACGTGCGTTAATGTGTGCATAGTTAGCACATGTGTGCATGGTTAGTGTTTTTTGTGTATCCGCTTGTTCATCATTCTCCATACATATTGTCTTTTATGTTTATCAAAGATCGGTTAGGGTTTGTAGCAGGTAGGTAATTTCGTAAAATCAGGTTAACTGAATTTCATGAACCTTTCTTACAATAAATAACAGTAAAATACAGTAAATTATAAATTGTGAACTTAATTATACTTAACATACACCGAACGTTAATTACTGACATGATTCAATGAAAGTAAACATTGCGTTAAACGTTATTGGGCATATCGCGGTGTGTTTGACAAGGGAAATCTCATTTTAAGTTAATTTTCGGGACATTGCTTGGGGCCGAATAAAATTGCCCAGATATCAAGGTTGAACCGTAAATATTTAACTCTGAGTGTAGCGTGATCATGTAACTTATACTCTAAAACATATCACATACGCGCTGTGCTCTCTCGCAGTCCCTGCTTGCCGTAGCTGCCGGACCTTCAATCCTTGATTTTTTGAGGAGAGAAATCATTGAGTGCGTGAAAATGTGTGTAAAAAGCGAGTTGTGCACAATAAACACCTAGGTGGATGTCGTGAAGATATGTTTCATGTCCTTCATGTTTACTACACGTAAAGACATGTTTTATGTTTGTCATCTTTACTACACGTAAAGACATGTGCTATGTCTGTCATGTTTACCACACGTAAAGACATGTTTTATGTCCGTCATGTTTACTACACGTTTAAATTTGTACTAAACCGTAGTCGAGATCTTAGTGCGTAGTTTTCTTCCGCACATAAATTACAATGTTATGTCATTATTTGGATCCTGAAATACCTACGGCGGTCGTTACATAACTATCATGCAAATTTAACGTTCTGCTAAGTACTCGATTTGGAGCATAAAGACGTTTTGGCATGTTACTTTTAGCTTGACAACGCGATTCCCTTAATGCGTGTCGGCGTCATGTATCTATATTTATACTGCTACTTATCTATATCACTAAAATGTCATTATTTATCTATATCTATATCACTAATATTTCATTGAATTCATGTACCTTACAGGGAGCTAATTTTGACGTCGTGATAGGTATAGCTGCTTTATAGATTATATATTTTACGGAACGATTCAGGAGAATGAATAAATTAGATCGTCAGGTGACCAGTGTCGTGAGTCGTGGCATTCTTAAAACATTCTTGGTTGGTACCGGCTTTTCAGTTAAAATTCTTGGAATGTCGCTGACGAATTCCTGAAAATGTTAACGATCTGTCGAATGTCAAATTGACACCTGTTAAGTATACGTGTGACCCACAAAATGTTAAACGTAGCAACGCATTCCCTATCTTTCTTTCTCTCTCTCTCTCTCTCTCTCTCTCTCTCTCTCTCTCTCTCTCTCTCTCTCTC
>JH156234.1:43289-53467 GCA_000226015.1 Mnemiopsis leidyi
TCAATTTTTATCCTCATCTCTCTCTTCGTTCTAGTTCACCTCTCCCTCAATAGCTTTTTCGGTCTTGCTTACTTTCTCTTACCTTTTTCTTTTTAGGTGATAAAAGTTAAGTGAGCTTGTGGTTTCCTCCTCAGTTCTTTCTTACCGTACCGGGATAGATCATATAAGTCATAACTTTCAAAAAATAAATAAAAGAGAAAAAAATAAGAAATTACAAATAAGGGTGGTGGTAATCACCCCAGAAAAGACACTTCACCAAAAATTCCCAACCGATTTTCCGTCAAATTTTAGTTTGGGTTAAAAAAGAAGAAAAGTTGACAACATGAAGTGTGGTATACGACCCCCCCCCCCCCCGACCCTCCGGCTCCTCCCACGACGCTTTTTTGCAAACGAATTGGTGCCTAAACTAAACGGTAAGAGATAGAGAATTGAAAATTTCAGATAAGGTAGATTTCATCACGTTCTGTGCATAAGGCTATGTTAAAATTAGCCTCGAACCCTAAAGTCCCTTAAAAAGCCCAAAAAGTCTACAAATCGGGGGAAAATTGGAGTCCAAAGCAACCTGCAACTCCATTAAAATAGTGTCTTCAATCAATTCTCAGATGACTCCCTCTGCATGCCTCACGCATGGCTCTCGTCCTTGCATATAAGGCTTTGCCTCTTTTGGACGGGGCTCATGTCAACGGGCGATGCGCGTCTAGAATTTCTTCGCCAGGCCAGAAATGCGTGACAGCGCGTGATGGCCGCGACAGTAGGTTATCAACCTACAAGGCTCATGTCCCTTTTGTATTCAGCTCACGTCCCTTTCGGCTCACGTCCCAGGGCCTGATCGCTTACTGGGCGTTTATTTCAAATTTTGATGCCAGCTGGTGACAACTTCCTGGGTTTTTACTTTCCTAAGTTTTAAATTGTCAGAACTTGGATCACATCACATGATACGTCGCTAATTAAATCGTGTAATGTGACCCCTGGGATCCCGTTGGAACCTGGATTGACAGGTTTCTAAACGTCGGTCACCGCAAAATTTGGACTTTTAAATTTGAGCTAGGAGAAATATTAGACCTTTATTTTGACGTAAAATTTAACGGCGAATCCGATGGTGGCAGTCCCGAACGTCAAAAACCTTATTTAGACACCCTTTATGGCCCTTACCGACCCCCTATAGCCCAAAAATGAAAATTTTCACTTTTGAGGTAGAAGAAAAGTTAGATTAGTATTTTCACATAAAATTTGACAAGGAATCCGAATTAAAAGTTCAAAGCCGATAAATTATCACGTGCCCCCATAAGTGACCCCTTATTCTTGAGATAGAAGAGAAGTATAAAGACCAGCATTTAGGGTTTAGACGTGAAAAGAAAAGGAATCTGAAAACCATGTGTTTTTTTCTGGCTGGAGGCTGGGGGGCACTCTTAGCGTTTTGCGACTGAAAAATATGTTATATCGGCATGAGTCTATAGTTAAGATGTACGTGATTACCCCCTGAGTTTCACTGAGACAAAACCACCAAGACGAAATTTAAGCTGGGAATTTAAACTTCGGGACCGTCTCGAAGTCGAGGAGTGGGATCAAGTGTTAGAATTATATATTTGTCGTAATTACTTTCAGCTAACTTTCTCAGCCGTTGTCATGAAATTTGATTATATTTAGGCCTCTAAAGAGCATAGCTCGACCTTGCATCCAATCAGCTAATTGTATTTTTTGCAAGATTAGATAAGCGAGCAAATTCTACAATTCTCTCTCATGACGCCTAATGTGATTACAAATGTTTAGCCGGCAGATTGAAGACCAGTCTTAAGCCTGAAAATTGAATTTAAACTGCTTTATTTAGGAGCTTTAAATTTTATAATGTTGTTTTACTTCTAGTTTTAACAGTTTACAGTATAAATATAATAGTAGATTATTCACTCAGGTTCGATTTTATAATTCGGCTACTTTTGAGGATTTCGATTTAAGCTCTTTCCCCGAAATTGTGTGGAAAGGTTTCGTTGAACTTTTTACCTTGATTTCTGGGATCTCATATCTCGACAGGCAATTAAATGCAAACATTTAAGTAGTTCAAATACTATTACTTTTAATAACATATGATCCAGGCATGATAAAGGTCAAAAATTAACAAAAAGGAACATTCATTGAAAAATTAATAATCATAATCGATTTCACAAAATTTAAACCGAATTTGTTAATCGCACTTGCACCATGACTTTTGGGACACCTTGTTATAATTTATCTTTTTCAAAAGGTCTATTGGTATTTATTTCAATGCACGGCAGCCAACAAACCTGATTACAACAATTAGTGTAGCGATATAAACTTTTTGATAATTATTGTATATATCTGTTAACTATTTTATTCTCCATTTAAAGCTGGGTGATGGCCCAGCGACAAAAAAATTCTACACGCAGGACACACAATACCGCTAAGTCTCACGTGAAAGCTGTGATATTATTTGACACGATCACGGGATCGCATGGTTATGATAGCTTGTTATAATGAACTCCACAACAAACAACTCAAACGCCGGATAATCAAATGAAAATTACGCGTAATAACTGACACTAATCAATATCTTTAATTATAAGAGTATCAGAAAGCAAAAACATTAAACAAACATTACTCCTTGACTCCTATGGCTATATTGTTTTATTGCTCTATGCCGTTTTACTGTTTTGTGCCGTTATTGTTGATAATAGTTCGTTATTTTTTCAAAAAATGACAAACTGAGTTTAATACTAATTGTCCCACTTCCAAGCCTCATAAGTACTTCAGTCAAACTAACCGAGGACTGCTATCATTACAGGAGGGTATGATACGCTCCCTCCTTCTACTTCTTCTTGTCGGGGTGTGCCTGGCCAGGGTAAACTACCGGACTACCAGCAAGCTAGTGTCCGAGGAGGAGAAGGAAAGAATCCTCAACAGTGATGATGATGATGTGAGCTAAATTTATCCAATTGATACAGTCGATCCCAAAATGCTTCGTTTGTTTTTTGTTCTATACTTCTATATCGTGATAGTGTTTTTTAAAATAAAAGAAAACACAATTCGTTTGAGGAAGATCGGTTCAAAATCCTTCAGGCTGCATTTGCTGCGTTTCTGAATGTGTACGACGATATTGAACCTGCAGAATTCCGAGGATCTACCACTCCTGATGACCTGGAAAAGGAGAGAAATCGACAGAAGAGAATTTTTGTCAGAAACATCCAGTCTATCAAGGAACACAACAAGAGGTATATAGCTGACAAACAATAAGTGACACCTTGATATGTTAATTAAGTAATTACAATTTACAATGATACCAGGCCATGAATGCGCTCTAGATCCTCGATATAAGGTTTTTTGAGCTGGGAGCTGCTAAATCAGTTACTTTATGGTCCCACTAATTTTAAAGGTAAAACCCACCACCACCACCACCACAGGTTCAGACGTGGGGAGGTGTCCTACAAAATGGTTGTAAACTCCTTCGTGGTCATGGACGAAGACAACAGAAAGATGTTCCTAGGTCTGGGAAAAGACTCTGTTAAACGCCGACCAGGACTGACCCAGGGACAGGTTGACACCAGCCTCTTCAACGCTACTGAGGACAGAAGTGAGCTGATCTTTTGATGGGGCGCACTTTTTCTTAACTTTAATTTAAATTCTAAAATTAATCACAACCATATCGGCCCCAATTTTTCCCAATAATTAAAAAAAATTTATTAAGTACGTTCAGTATAAACTAATTTGTTGTTGTACTTAATGGAATAATAAGCAAAAGTGACCACTGTTTGCCTGACTGTTCAAAAAATTAAACAATTGTTGTAGATGAATAATGATTAAAGAAGATGAAACAGGAGTAAAAAATGTTAAGTTTTACGATGCAGGAATGTAATGTCATACTTAACAACTCAATCAAAATGAATCACAAATGATGTCGATAATACTCCCAGTGCCGTCAATGAGCCGCGGATTGGGATCCACGAGAACTGCCAGAAGTCTGGATTGGAGAAACAAGCTCGGACGTAAGTGTTATAAGAAACCTTCAAGTTATTCATTACATAGCACGGTAACTTTTTACAATGATAATATCAGTAGACAGCAAAATTGTAACACAGAGAGTTTAAATTGGCTCAAATAAGCACCGTACAATAATTGTACCAGGCTTCTAGTTCTAACCGTAGTACGATATAACAAAATTGCTCACAGTCTTATAAAGTCATGAAACTGATCTCACAGCAATGTTCCTGCTAACTACATCGAGGATTGATTTTGATTATATTTATAGACTTGAGCAGTCTACCACATTATAGTATACGAGTAAACGGTGCCTCGTGAATAACTAACATAGCATCAAAGCTCGACATAAAGTTGTAGTTCAAGAACCATATTTTTTAGCAATAAAGGACCAGCAGACTTGTGGAAGCTGCTGGACTTATCCAGCTACAGCTCTGCTTGAGTTCGCGATCGAGAAGACTACTCGTGAGAAGATACCACTCTCGGAACAGGTGAGAAATTTATTTCATACAAGCTGACAATTTTAGAGAAGACACAAGTCTCTCATTCTGCTACCTTCCTGCTTCTAACTCCTCCACCTTCTCAGCCACTAATAAACCTGTAAATTTCACATCATTTCAGCAACTCCTAGACTGCACCTACGAAGATCAGAGCTATGACGCATGCAATGGAGGCTGGTACTACACTGCCTGGGATTACATCATCAAGAACGGGAACAAGCTGGCTAGAGAATCTGACTACCGATACAGGAATTCGGACGGTTCGTTAAGATCTTTTGTATTTGTTGTTTCAAATGCTTTGACGATTCGACAATTTGCATCTTTCAACTTAAGTGAAATCGTTAATATACCACATAAACAATTTAACTGTGATATTTGTCCGAACTACTAAAAGCAAATTTTAACATTTCCCAGGAACATGCTATGACAATTACTACTCCAACGCACTGGCTGGAAGAGTGAAACTGGACAGCTACTACAAAGTTCCTGCTTCACAAGTCATTGACAAAATGCAGGTTAATAGCTTAGTTTATCAAAACGGTGATTTTGTGCCACAAAATATCTTGCTGCACGTGTGAAACCACGAAGGGTTTTTAATTGATATTGACAGTATTGACACCCTGTAATAGAAGACTAGAAGTCGATCCACTCATTCTTATATGCATTGCATAAATACTGCAAAATTCTAATTCTGTGATGAAATCTTATCTCTCCCCACAGATCTCACCCCTCGCCGTGGCATTCTTCGTGGAGCAGTCCTTCTACGCTGTTGGTAATGGAGTGTTTGAAGGGTGTTACACCTACAATCCTTCTAACCACGCAGTCACGCTTACTGGATATGGTAACGGCTATTGGGAGATCAGGAACAGGTCTGTGAAGTGTTCAACTTAATTTACTGTTGAACTAAAAAGGGTTAAACTTGTTGAGTTAAACTCAACATATTTAGACGATTGAAAATAGAATTATCCTTAAAGATGATCTTAACAAGTTTAAATTATATTTAGACCAATACTATAGTTTATACATGCTAGATCTTAGGATGGTGTAAAGATTTAAACATGGATGTTTTCTAGTTGGGGACGAGACTGGGGCAATGGAGGTTATGCCCGATTTAGGAGATCAGGAACAACAAGTATCTGTAATTTGTTAAGTGATGTCTATGCCATACGTGAGTGCTCTTCAAATCTTGTATTCATCTTTAAATTGCTTTTAAACTTTAATTTTCTTAAATGTTGATTGGGACAATGAAAACATGTGTTTAGCCACCTAATTGATTATCTATAATGGAGCCTGTTCCCGATTGAGTAAATTTGATAGGTTGAGATTTAGGAATGTAGCTAAATACTTATCCCATCATTTCATTACAGGAACCTAGGTTGAGATTCAAGAATGTTGCTAAATACTTATCCCGTCATTTCATTACAGGAACGTCAAGCCGGTCAGACGGAAATGACGATCGTGATGAGGACAATGACGATGATGACCAAGTTGATCCAGGTTTAGAATGAAGAGCTGTGAAAATTTTGTTACATAACAACGGCATGAGTTCCCATTATAACTTCATAGTCTGCAGTCAAACACTTTCAATGAATCTTAGTTGGTGTCATCTGTATTGATTCATAAAATTGGCATAATTTTTCAGATAGATGCTCTGATAACTCCCAATATGCATCAAGCTGTGGAGACTGGGCTGATTCCGGATTCTGTGCAGCAGGTAGTTTAGTCAGAGGGCATTTGTTAGTTTTAGTAACTAGTGTATGAAAAAGGAAAATAAGAAATTTGAAAATTTTCATTAAAATCTTCCAATTTAACCTAAAATGCAGAATGATACTTGCTAAAAGGCAGATATTGTGAAGTTAAGGCTAATCAGGAGCCATAAAACTGTAGGAAATCAACATTTGTCAGATAAAACTCATGCAATTTTCCTAGGCAACGAATACCACGAATGGATGCAAGAAAACTGTATGAAGAGCTGCGATGCTTGCAGAGAGGAAGAAGAGACTGATTGTGTAGATTTGAGGACAGAGGCAGAGTGCAGGGACTGGAAGGATTATGAATACTGCACCGTTGGTATGTAAATTGTAGTTATACTTAATTATACTTGATAGTTAAAAAGATATTGACTCTTTAAGCATCTTTCCTAGCATCGGAACATACTTAATTACTTACAGAGCTGGGCTGCTTTTATGCATCGGAACATATTATCAAATTCATGACTGGAAAGTGGGACAATTATTTTATTGATAAGATGGTTAATTTGTTCTATCTTTAGCAAACAAATTATACATTATTATAAGATGTTATGGAAAATTTATTATAGAAATTACTTCACATGATATATGTACCAATGATAAATCGATTCCTAAAGGCGAATATGTTGAATGGATGAGAACAAACTGTGCGAAAACCTGTGACGTGTGCGAGGAAGAAAGAGAAGAAGAAGAAGAAGAGGAAGAAGAAGAAGAAGATGAAGAAGAAACTGATTGTAGAGATAACAACGAGCATGCTGCCAATTGTCCAGAATGGAGGAACCAAGGATATTGCCAAAATGGTAATTAATTAAATCTGTTATTTAGAATCGGTGAAATTGTGCTCGAAAACCGAAACTATAATAGTTTAAAAAGATAAAACTATTGACTAATGGCTTCAATTGCAAGAACAATACGTGTAATATAAGGAGGTATACGATCGCAAATAATTTGTGTTACCATGACGATTTAACACTTACATACATATTCTCAAGTACTTTTGAAATATTACGCTTACAGACAATAGCCATGAGTACTACGACTGGATGAGCGTTAACTGTGCTTACACCTGCGGTACTTGTCCGGAGGTAGAAGAGGAACCAACGGAGAGTGGTAGAATCCTACTTTATTATTGTCGTCTGAACTCATGAGTATTTAAATTAATAAATAACTTCTTGATGATCTAGGTGGCCCATTCGATGTTGGAAATTTTTGGTCTTAATTTCGATTTATTGAACACATTTATTTAACAGATGACTGCGAAAATTCGCACGAAAACTGTGAAACATGGGCGACAAGCGGATACTGTTCTGACGATAAATATCAAGGTTTTATTTCATCGTCAATTCACAAAAAAATCTACCAGTACATATCAGGGCATTATTATGTCGGAATAAAAAGTACCTCCTGGAAAAGCCGATAGTCTTGTGTTTTTATTACAATTGATAATTTGCTTTTATATGAGAAATTTTTTCACGAAGTGCAAAATTTCATCAGATTACATGAGAACTAACTGTCGAAGATCGTGTGACACGTGTGACGAAGCCGCGACTGAAGATCCTACCCAATCTGAGGAGCTCCTCGGTAAGTATGATTCCAAACACAAGGAAAAGTTTTAAAAAGTAAGAAAGTCGGTTTTGGTATCAGAATAAACCGATCAAGCTGGAACAAAACTTGGAGAAGGCCTAGTAGTGTAGAGGTATTGGTATAGATGCATTTGTTGTCTGTACGCTCCGATTTAAATAAGTGTTATAAGAAGTAAAAGCTTGATTTGTTGTTTGTACGCTCCGATTTAGATAAGTGTTACAAGAAGTAAAAGCTTGATTTGTTGTCTGCTACGCTCCAATTTAGATAAGTGGTATAAGATGTGAAAGCATGATTTCCCACAGAACACCGGAAAGTGACACAAAGTTCGACAGTAAAAGTGAAGAAGACAAAGATGGAAGCTGCCCTTGCCGTGGACGGCGATGACAGAACTATGTTAGAACTATGATCTTAATATTGATTATAATGGACGTTAGAATTCTTGGGGAGGAATCGAAAATTTTAGATTTTTGCCATTAAGACTTCGTAAGACTCTTCATGAGAATATCTAAATCGTAGCTTTCGGCAGGTCTCAAACCAAATGCTCCAAGAAAAACGCCTGGTTCCGATATGTGGTAAGTTTATCGATATAAAATTTATAAGCATTTTTGTATATCAATTGCTAAATCCTACTCTTTAGTATCTGAACTTGCTTTTATTATACAATAAGTATGTTAAGTTGTTAAGTTTTACATATGTCATTTTCTCAATTTTATTTTATAGTTTAGAGAAGCGAGCAGGGTGAACGCAGTTGAAATCGACAACGGGAACCTTGATAAGCAACGAGAAAAGCTGAACGGTGCTGAGGTAAACCTACAAAATAATTCTTGATTTTTATTTGCATTTAATGATATTGTAGCAGTTAGATTAAATTCCATGGCTGTGAATAAATGTGATCTTACATCTTACATCTACTATCAAATGTTTTATATCTGCAATACTTATGTTGCAGAAAGAATGGTTGAATGAAAATGATCAAGGCAGGTGTCAGCTCAAAAATCTTTTACTAAGGCGGATGGCAAAATTCTTACTTTGCAATATTGTTAGTCACTAATCGTGAACACTGAACCCCTTAATTGTAAAACTAAGAGTATTGCATTTTCAGATTTACGTTCAAGAAGTGGGAGGTCTCAAACGCAAATGTGGTAGCATTCAAGTCGTGGATTCTTCATCCAAAGCCAGCCAAACTTACCGCGTAGACTGCGATGGGGCTTATGGTAACTACTTACTAGAAATATACTAGTAATAGTATAGACTATACTAGTAGATCGAAGCCTAGTTTTATTTTAGCTCCTGTAGATTAGGAGTCAAAACTTAATAGTTTTATAGATCGGAAGAATAGAAGTAAGCGGCAACTCGATCTCGTGACATTTAACGCTAATTTTACAGCGTATACGGTATAGTGGGGTCTCCGACGACACCTAAACCCTACTCCAACCTTGTTTATCAAGTTGCCGGCAAAGCTTAACTTATAATTAAAGTGGCATAATAGATTTATCACCACTTAATCATTGACATCAAATCGTTTATCAGGTTCTGGAATTGAGATCTTGCAACCGACGAAGTACAAGAAAAAGAAGTGTCTGGAAATGAAAGAAGTTAGAGTCTATGGGCTTCCCGGAGGTGAAACATCCCGAACTTGGATGATTTTTTTCATTCAAAAAAAGGAATAGATTAATAATAATAAGTTTTAATCTGAAACTGACATACATAAATTTGATCATCTAATAATCTTAACTTCAAAAAATTAAAAATTAAAAAAATTAAAGATTTGAAAAAATTAAAAAATATACATTCAAAAGCCAAAAAAGATAGTGATCGGAACTGAAATCATACCAGTATGCGCATTTCTAACCAAGACTGTCTTTTCAGAGGGATCTGAAGAGGAATCTGAAGACGATAACAATGGCTGTCCTGGTGGAACCATTAGGTGTCCAGATGGCTTGTGCAAACATCAGCACATGTGCAAGGGTTAATCACGTGCAAACATCAGCACATGTGCAAGGGTTAACACGTGCAAACATCAGCACATGTGCAAGGGTTAACGCGTGCAAACATCAGCACATGTGCAAGGGTTAACACGTGCATACATCAGCACATGTGCAACTATGCAATTGCAAAGGTTAATTACGTGCACACGGGTAACATTAGCACATTTGCAATGGCTACTTATCAGGTTCAATTTGAACAGTTCAATTTGAACTGTCGCTTTTGGATCCTGGACCGCCTCGCCGGACCCGCCTCCCACGTGGTTCTTGTATCTTTCGCGCGTTACATATACAGAGCGAGGCGGGTCCGGCAGCGAATTATTCCAAATATGGAATAATGTTGCTATGGCCTGCTTGGACGCGTTATTTGA
>JH156234.1:56964-75680 GCA_000226015.1 Mnemiopsis leidyi
CTCTTCTATTAGACAGGTACATTTACACATTTTTCTGGGACGCAGACGGTTTCATGAAAAATATGTACACATATATTCAAATAATGCGCCCAAGCATTCCATAGCAACATTATTCCATATTTGGAATAATTCGCTGCCGGACCCGCCTCGCTCTGTATATGTAACGCGCGAAAGACACAAGAACCACGTGGGAGGCGGGTCAGGCGAGGCGGTCCAGGATCCAAAAGCGACAGTTCAATTCAGGGACTTAGGGATCTTCTTTTAGAGAAAAATGTTGCGTGACTTGAAATAGAGCTACAACGTGAGGCTATTGAAAATTGAAATGCAAAACTCTTTCAATTTTCAGATTATCTGATGATAACCTTTTTTATAAGATTTGACATTTTATACAAACTGAAAAACTAATCTTGCTTTTTATTTGTTTCTGTAGATTCTCTCTTGAAATAGCAAAAAATCTAGAGCCAAATAAAGAGCGAAGCTAAGACTACCAAATCAATGTTTTAAAAATGTATATCCTCAATTTTGAAGGTCTAATTTCAAGGTGTCGTTTTGAGACAAATAAATCGTACAAAAAGCACCATATAAGCATATACTATTTAACATGTCTAATACTTATATGAGAAAAGATGATTATATCACCTTGTCTTCATATATTCTAGCATAGTAACTTAGTGACAGGCTCAAAGTTATAGCAACTGAGTGTCAACAATAACATTACACTTGAAGTGCAATCTTTGTAAAAACCTAAAATGCGGTGCACCATCGGCTCATTATGATTTTATTTGCACGGGGGTTGCAAATTTTACATCGGCATTATTATGATTTTATTTGCACGGGGGTTGCAAATTTTACATCGCGTTTTGATCACCACTCATTATATTGCCAAATTGTTTTGATAATGATGCATATGTAGCTTTTATTAAGCCAGTCTCAGTCACTTGAATATATATACGTCCTCGATGCGTTACGAAGAAGTTCTGTAAAATCTGAAAGGTCATCTTGGCAATTTTACCAACGTTTATCTACTGATCAATCATCAACTTAGTGAAACTCGCTTATCAAGAGTTGATAACGAGCTAAGTAAATAAGCAGCTAAGTAGGAATGACATGTTTTTCTTGAATACAATATTTAGGTTATATTTAGGTTAGTTGTGTACAAAAAAACAAAACAATTACGACGCAATTTTGTTCTTTGAACTTTATAATATGTAGTTAAAAGATAACAATATGTCAAAAACATGTATAATATGTTGTTTCCTCATCATTGGGATTGATCTCAAAAGTTCTACTGGAAACTGCAAATGCGAGCTTGTCAAAATAGAAAGTAAATGTATTATGAATTTGTAAAGTCTATTCGTGAAGTCAAAACAAGTGTATCTTAAATATAACTAAAGTTCTACAAACATATTCGGAAGTACAAAATGAAACATTTTTCTCGCTCTAAGGATTGCCTGCCACTGTCTCTACTCTCTGTAGTGTATAAGTGTTACAGTGTACCACACACGTTAGCGCAACGCAGTGTAAATAATCACGTGACATTTACTCTGTCCAATGAGGTCGCTGTGTTATGCGCGCGCTGTTGTATAGACGTGTATGTAACGGTGAAACTTGGAATGTAAAAATGTCCCTCTCCTGCTATTGCGAAATAAGTGTAGTATTATGCCGCGTGTCCTACTGACTTTCCATATGTTACTCAGGCGAAGTAATGCCGATGGCTTGTGCTTATTAATATTTAATAAGCTTATAGTGTCTACTGATATTAGTCATTGACTTATTAAGCTATTGCAATTTGCACAACTCAATTTTTCTTTGGTTTATCAGTTTGACACCGAAAAATCGCTTTGTGACTCACAAAAACTTTTTGTCAACGTCCCTTCACACAGTGGCGTATCACTTTAATCAAAGATCAGGCTATTCACGTTTAGTTTCAATGGACTTCAGTTTTACTAATTGTAGAGGCACGTAGGGAATGTTGCTTGTCTATCGAAATTGGGCGTTCTGGTCTCTATTGTTTCATGTTTTTCACCTTTTCACGAGATCAAATTTGAGTTGCCATAATCAAATTGTTTTACGGAAGTAAATCTTCAATCACAACCTCAGCTGTTATATGTTAGTCGTTTGTCTATTAGTCTTACAGTTCCGGTTCAGTGATTTATCCGTCACTTATAATCATTGCGAGGAGTATAAGTAATTTCTGCCATTTTTTTTCATTTTCATGAAGTATTGATAGAGTTTATGATTTTCTAGACAGTGGCGACTGAAAACTTTTTAGTCACAAATTGGTCTAACAAATAAACCCCTTTAGTCATGTACTGGCTTCTCAACAATGTTTGAATATTATTAACGCCTAAAGAATTGGCTACAACCAGTTTTAATTCTGTTTAGTTGCCGTTGGCTGGGGCCCGCTCAAGACCCGCTTTAGGATCGCCTCGGAATCGCCTTCGAGTTAGACCCATTTGTGGGATGTCAAGAATAAATAATCGGTCCTTGTCCCTTGATTAGCGGCTATTCGGCGGAGATTGCTGTATACAGTCTAGCTGTTTGAACTACATTCCCATTACAGAAAGTGTCCCAAAAAACTTTTCACTTTCGTGAACATCTCCCCTTCCGATAAATATTTATTTTGGTTAAAACTTTCATAATTAGATTAAGTTGATCTTTGCCAATTTCCATTCAATCTAGACGATTTATTCATAACGTTAAGGGCCTCTGTTACAACCCTCAGGGCTCTCTCTCTATTGGTTGGAAGACGGCACGTGACGGTAAATGTTATCTCCTTATCGTACTACGCTGTATGAGAGTTTTGTGTGCCGATATCTCACCTGACGTTTCAAGTTTATTGACAACATAAATAATCTTTTATCAGACAATTTATCGTACACTCTTTATACATATATAGCGAATTATCTGCATTGAGCTCCCGCCAGTCAGCCCAATAGGAGATAACGTTTTCTGTCACGTGGCCACGTGCCCTCTTCCAACCAATAGTGAGCGGGCCCTGAGGGTCTGAGCCGAGGCGATTTGTGGTAGAGTTTATCAGTACGCTACATTTGTTGTTAGTTTTTTATTGTTTGACAAAAGAGAGTTCTAACCTGCTGACGTCATATTGTGTCATGCTTGCCCCAGATAAAATTAATGCCGTAATTAATGATATTGTACTTTTTTCGGACATTTTCAAGATCTCTAGTCAAGAGAAATTAGCCTAAATTTGAATTTCCTTGTGTAATCCCCTACGTCTAAATTCGATGAGGTGAGTAAGTTACGTTTAAATGTTTTCTTTTATTTTCTGAAGGTTGCTAAGGTCCTTTTATTTTAGGGTTCTTAATAAAAGAAATTTAACATCATCCAATTTAAACTTGGCGCAAATTTTCTCTATTAAAGTTCAACCACCCTGAAAAGTTTCAACCAAAAATATTGATCAGAAGTGGAGTTATGAACGAAAATTTAATAGGAATTTTTGCTTGAAGTCAAATAGTCATCGCATATTGCTGACGTTAACCGTATTAAGGCTCCCCTTTATTTCCAAATGGTAATGTGCCTGAGCTGAATGAAATAGAGACCTATAGTCCAAAAAATTAGCTAAAAATTAGCAGAAGAAATTGGCACTTTTTTGCACGATCTAATATCGAGTTAATTTGATCAACGTAGTTTGATTATGTACTTATTAAAGGTTCCGATGTAGTTGAGGAACCCCCTCGCTATGACAAAATCGTCACTGTCAGAAAATTTGAAAGTGACGACTGGACGTTTTTGCCGTTATTATTTCAATTTAACTCAATCCAAATTTAGAATTTGACTTAAGTTTTAAATCAATCTCCGATTGAGTGCTTGTTAGAAATTGTAGACAATCGGTCGTGCCAACTTGCATGAAAGCATTTTAAGATAAAAACGTGCAAGAATAAAGAAGAGTTAAAATAGCATCTACCTCGGAGCTATAGTTTTATTTAGCCACTGAAGTTTATCTGGTTTCGTCAAGCAGTGACGTATTTGCTTTGTTCAATTTCTTCCTTGGACACTGGAAACAAATCTTGTGCTGCCGATTTTTCCAAAAAATGTCAGCTTTATCCACGCCGTATTGGCTTAACATTAAGTATGAGATGTAAGAAACTTGCTTAAATCAAATAAACTTAATTTTCAAATTTTGCTTTAACTATAAACCATTATTTGATTTATAGATATATACAGCTGATCCATTCAGAAGTTTAAACTGAAAAAGTACAGAAATATAATAAAGTTTATTATAGTAGTCGATCTAGACATAATTGTAACGTTTTATATAATTCAAGATTGTAACGAAATTTAAACGCGAAATTTATTTCATCCAAAGCCGCAGACCCAGAAAATCTACATCAAAAGTATGTATCATCACGTCATGATCGTTGGTTTTCATAAAACGAATTGCGCGAGCTTATTTTAAACTGGCAAATTTTAAAGACACAAGTTTCCATTGTACCGTGTGAAAAAACTTGTGCTTTATTGCATTAAGCTGAGTTTGAAACAATGACCATCAGGAAAATCGGGCCGTAGTATTACGTCAAACCTTTTTAAACAAAATATCTTTAAAAACGACGCATCATGGATGGTCATTGGTCAATCAAACTCCGGCAGTTGCAAGAACTATAGTCACTTACAATTTTCCAATTTTGTATTATGTTTTGAACTACTTAATGGCTAGACTTTATTATGTTCAAAATTGGGAATTAAAAGCCCAATTTTTTCTTCACCATCAAGTTTACTTTGCGTGTCTAGTATCTTATCAAATCTCCTTGGTAAATTGGATTTTTTAAATTTAGTAGCTTAAAATCTCAACAGTTAGCGCTACTTACTTTTCAAAGAATTAAAGCTACTTATTGCGAATAGATCGTATCGACATTCTGACAATCATTAAATCAAGAGGTAAGTTGGCCGTATAATAGGCAACTGATTGGATTCTGGGATTCCAAAATCCCCCATGAAAAAAATGCACTTCAATTGGATTGCTTTGCACAAGTAAAAATTTCTTAACGTCTTCTTTATAATCTAAAATCTAACATAATTTTCGTATCGTTCTAACCTTAAATTATTGTATAAAATTAAGATAATCCAATTTCGAATTCAACATTTTTTTTCTCAATTTATTTAGATCTGCTGACTGATCCTGACCTATTTTCTTTCTTGCGGCGTTGATTTCTACTACAAAGCATCAGGTGAAATCTACGACTTGACAGTTGACAGACAGTATGTGTTCCTGCCGCACTGGCTGACTCGGATTGTAATCCCTGTAAATTGTAGTCCTTGTTAGAGATTCAGTTTTTAAATTGTCGTGAAATCACCCTCATGAAGCCCCTGCTTCACTGTGTGGCCGGTCCCCGACGTCAATAGTTCCAAGCTTGAAAACTATGCAAGTTGAAAAACCGTCATTTTCTGACAATTCTGGTATTTTTTTACTATTACGTTACACTTACGGAGGGAGGGCCTTCATTAATATGTATGAAGATTGAATTTTGATTTGACAAGCAGAAAATGTTAGTCATCAAAACTGCGAGGGTTCTGGGATTGTAACATAGGTCCGTGCCAAAGTTGATTTCCTTTGCCATGTTGAAAGTTATTAGATAACTCATAATTTTTTTTCAGTTATCACACCGTTTTTAGGCTAACCAGCTCAGGCCATAGCCATGGGCGAAATAAGCCTTCGACTGAACGAAATGCCGCCCCCAAAGTTCGCCTATATAAGTTTTTGGCCGTCGCAAGTTCACTCCTCTTGCTTTCCGCAACGCTCAATTGTTCAAGCTGGGAACCGTTCATCTTCAAAATTCCTTTAGTGAGACTCGATTTGAATACCTAAGTGCTACACAAGATTTTAGAGAAAGATAATTTGCTAAAGAAGGTTTCAGCTGCCCGGGTAAAAAATTTGTTGTCTACAAACAGACCTTATTATCGTTCACGTGTCCACGTATGTAGTTTTGGTTTAAGTTTTGTTTGTTGACACAGTAAAAAAGTCGCTGCTCATTTAAGTTCTAATTAATTAAACAAATAAACGTATTTTTCCAAATTTTTGCTTGCAATCTATCCCGCTGATCACACGGGATTGCTGCTTTTCTTCACGATCGCCGTGACTATAAGTAGGTGTCAAGTAATTAAGGAACAAAGGTCATGCTTTTTGTTCAAGCTTTAGTGCAACAAGCATGAAGTGATCAAGAAGCAAAATCTCGGTTGTATGGACTTTCTTCTCAAGCTTCGTTGTTTGTCAAAGACGCTGTTTGTTAACGTGGACCATTATTGTGCTGGCGTTATTGTGCCTTTCTAAACTATGTATTTCGTTCCATTTCTAGTGGCTTGACTTAGTATCAGAAACGGAGTATAGAAATAATGTTTTGTTCTTTAACTATTGGATTTAGCTATCAGTTTGAATTCATACAAGTGTATTTCCCGATCATAAAGATGCTGTATTCAAAAATTAAGTTAAAACAAAGAATCGGGAAAGGTTATGGCTTACGTACGTGTGAGGGGGCTAATGAATTTGTGTCGATAAATCGCGGACTGATTGCAGTCATTTTATGCTATTAAAAATTCAAATTCAAAATTTATCGAGTCCATTTGATTATATTTTCATCGCGTTTGCCGTTTAAACATCCGACAAAATCATAACAGTTAAAACAATCGATTATTGAAAATAATAAATCCAAATTTCACATTGGTATCGTGCTATCAACTACCTACATAACAAAATTTCTTGACTTTTCCGTCCTTAATTCGCTCTGATCTATATTGCCAATATTATTATAGAAAACGCCAACGCGGTAATATACTTCCGGCTGCGTCCTGAAACGGAGGTCCCATAGTCATACCGTAATAAAATTACTGGGCTTTATCAAAGCAGTAACAGACTTAAGAATCAGCGTTATCAGATTATAGTATACATATTTCAGATTCTTGGGCTGAGACTCAAAAAAGTCAAATTTTTGTGGCCCCCTATTGGCTCAAAGCATTACATGAGGTATGTATGAGATACTAGTTCCTATCTATGATCACGTCTTCAGTCTTCACGAGCCATGATATCCAGTCTAGCTTGAGATCACGCGATTATTCATAACCGTAGCCGGGACCCGTTCTCTGGCCGGGTTACTTTATCATAGATTTCACATAGGTAGATGTTTTTGTTACTGTGGCCGGGTTACTTTATCATAGATTTCACATAGGTAGATGTTTTTGTTACTCTGGCTGGGTTACTTTATCATAGATTTCACATAGGTAGATGTTTTTGTTACTCTGGCTGGGTTACTTTATCATAGATTTCACATAGGTAGATGTTTTTGTTACTCTGGCTGGGTTACTTTATCATAGATTTCACACAGGTAGATGTTTTTGTTACTTTGATCACAACAATCCCAAGGCATCAAAGTCTTATTCAAACAGTGTGCAGTGTCACCGGTGTCATGCAATATTTATCCCCGTTTCAGAGAGTTTCCGCTCTTTAATGCATCTTGAGATGTATGATCAAATGCAGTTGATAAGGTAAGCGCGCTTCGACACCAATGAGTTGAATGTGTGTTTTCAGGCAAATGTTTGGGATGAATAATGGTTGTTAGTTAAGAGCTTTCACAATTTGGTGATAGAAATGACATGATAAGGCTCGTTCGGATATTTAAGCTTGTGATTTCCATACTTTCTGTTTGAGTGGTTGAAGGATCTTGGGTGGGTGAAGGATTCTTGTTAAGATTGCGAATAAGTTTTTGTCGGAGTCCAGCATAGAGGTCACTGGATCAAACAAAATATGGGGTTTGTCTTCAATTTACTGTGTTGCCTAACTTCATACCGCTCTCTGTCTATTATGAGTCGAAGACATGGTGCAGTGGTCAAATGGCAACATATGTATACAAACATCATATGTCGGTCCCAGCCCCAAGGAATGTGATTGTTGCGGGCGAAATTGAAAGTCTCCTTGAGGGTAAAAGATTGCACAGTTTTGATAGTTTCCATAATTCGTAATGACTCTTTTTCTTCAATTCTTGTTATTAATCGAAAGAAATCTGTCGCTTTTTCGCGCGAAATCTCCTAAATACGAATATGAAGATTATTGCTTACGTTGATCACAAATGAAAGCAATGTATTTTTTATTGTCTAAGTTCAAAAGTTGAATTTCAATAGAGAATAAGTTATATTTCATCCTCAAATTGATTAGGGCATGTTCACAGTGATTTGTGATATCAATCAGTCGCAAAACGCAAAGCGAGCTTCAAGCCGGAAATACACTGGGTTATCAGCATTTTTTGTAATGATTAATTGGTCTTCGGGACTGACACAATCGGATTTGTCGTTAAATTTTACATTGATACCGGGCCTAACTTTTCTTCAAGATCAAAGTTCAACATTTTTCTTTTAGGGCATTACGTCGGGAGTCGTACTGGATGGGTGAAGATGAGATTATGAGAAGATAGTAAAAGTGTTCTCGACATGTCAGCTCGGTTATGCTGTTATTTGTACTACGGAAGTTTGTACCGACGGCACCTTCACTGAACGGTATCAGCGTAGTGTGAAGGTGCCGTAGTTTTTTGCATCTCAAAGTTGAGTTTATCTTCACACAGCTCTTGTTTACTAGGTCTCCCTAATACTACAACAATAACCATACTATTATTATGGTCATTGGTCATCTCCCGTACGGCATGAAGGTTGTTGATTTTGTAAATCTGACTACTCCAAATCTGTCATCTTCTTTATTTTTCCGACGGCACCGTTTATTACTAGTTCGAAGGAAATGGGAACGACGTCAGTTCCATGAACCATATAGAGAACGCAATTGATTAATTGAGATAAATATATATGCGGTCAATAAAAATCGGCAAATCATCGTTATTTCACATGCAGATTGCAAGCCATAAATGCCATATAATTGTTGACAATTTCTTAATTTAATTTAACGTCTAGGATGGGGGATCCTTGAAAAAAACGGACAAGATTGTCTACCCTTTAGATCTTTAAACCATGACCTATGACAGCATGGGCCGTTGATTGTTGATTAGCCAACGAGTTACATGCGAGTTCAATGTTTATGACGTACATCGTGCAGCAAATCTGTCTTATAGTATCACATATGGTGTTTATTCTGTATCAAGAATACCTTTCAGTCTTCTTTTTGCGGTTATGGTCACTGAGAAGTCGTTCACGATTCCATCTTTTAGAATTTGCATAATAAGATTACGTATTATATTCCCGAAGAAATTTTCGAGTCAATTTATATGTTACCGATGACAAAATTTGTCATGCACCTTTTAAACAATATGAAAGAGAATAAGGATTTTTGTCATGATCAGTATGACTAAGATATTGATATAAATCGCTGATTGTTTATAAACACGTGCAGAGATAAAGTATTAAATTATCTCTCACAGCACATATTCACAAGGACACTAGACGCCGCGCTGCATGTGCACAAAATTAAAACACCAGTTTGGTAAACACATGAAGATAGAGCTCTAGGGCCTACATATCGGTTGGCTCGCCATGACGATGCGTCACGCACCGCAGCCACAAAGCTGCAACTTGCTTGCCAGACTGCCTGAGCCAGGAGTAAACTGATATGGTCGCTTGTTAATCCGGCCGTACGTGTAGTTTTTTCTGTTTTTTATCTGCAAACTTTATTGCTTGTAGTGAGTTTGCGTAGCATGACTGTGACGATAATCTTTTTAATCCATCTGAAAAGAATGTTTTAATTATCTCGCATCACGGCCTGGTTAGAGAGCTCTATAAATTTAGCCGATGTGTTATTCGTACGTTTTTCGAGTTTGATATGTGTTCGACAAGTGACGTCCTTGCTGTTGAGTCAATTGTAGCTCATCGAACAAAAACTTGAAAAGAGCAGGCAAGACAATCGGATTTGAACCCTCTCTCGATCGAATCTTCCCTTCTAGTTGTAAATGACTTCATAATCGGCTTACAGTCATGGAATGTCATCTTCGTTATTTAATGTTTAATTCATTGCCATGTTTATTAAGTCCTTTTTTAAGATTGTTCCCAAAAAGAGCTGTAAATTAAACCGCTTTTTAAACAATGATATTTCGACTCCTGACGACTTTTATTCTTGTTTACGATTCACTGACTGGTGATCATTTTGACAGCGGTCAATGTCCATTTGACTACCTTGTTACGTGGAATCTCTCCTGCATGCCAGACAAGTAAGATCACTCCATTTCTCCGAGCTCCAAGCTGAGTTATCCTGTAAAAACACCTGAAAAACCTTCCTTCTCGTGCAGATTGCTGACGTAGATTTTCACACGTGCTCTCTCTCTAGTTTGAAATGTTTGCACTTCGCCATTATCGGGCTCCTGTCAGGGGGCTTTGTGGTGTGTTTGTTGCTGTCCCCTCGGTGAATTTGTTAGGATCACCAACCACTGACATATCAGTTAGGACAATTCCATTTTGAAGAGATTTTCATGTGGTAACAAACAAAAACGTAACGGCTCCTCACTTAATTGCGTTCCCATAGCTTTATTTCTGTCATTAATGTCAATATTGTTTTTTTAAAATCGTATTTCTGTTTTGGCAAGAACCGCTTATTCACGCATGTAGAACCTCGTTAATATAATATATAGTGTTGTTTAAATTGCCGAAACGTCAGGTACATATCTTTGTACTATTCTTCATTCTGTTCTAAAAAAGATCTTCTCAATTTTTATCTAGTCTGGCTACCGAAAGCCGTTATGAAAAGGTCAAATTTCAAAATTGTAAATAAAATCGTAAATAAATTCGTAGATAAAATCGTTAATGAAATCGTAAATAAAATCGTAAATAAAATTTTCAAAAATCGTAAAAAAAGTCTTCAAATTTTTGTATATTTTGATCAGAGTCATCGCTGCACTGGCCACTTTCAAGGTCATCAACTCATCAAAATCTATGTTAACCAAATTAAAGGCTTAACTTACTTTACTTAGTTTCGCAATTTTGTGCAAATTAATTAGAACAAGCAGATTTTGTCTTGCGTACTGCATTTATTGATATTTTTCTATTCACGTGAAACAATCGACAATTCATTATTGCTGGCATTGCTGAAGGTGCTTGAGATAATCTATCTATCCGATAGTAAACGACAATCTGATTTTGATTGAACTTCTCGATGTGTTTTCCATGCGTAAAAACAGAATGCTTATATATACGCTTGGAATTATAGTTTCGTCATGAGAACCACACAAGGTCACAAGCTTGATAATGCTCTGAATTGATTGTCAGGGTAAACTGGAATCGTGTCCGCTCAATTAGCAGCCCATCATTTAGCTTTTTTGATTCTTCGACCCACAAACAACACCCGTAGCCTTTCAGTACTTGTCGCTCGAATTGAGGACTTCAAATAGATCTCCCCCACTTAAAGCTGATATGATACAGTTTCTGTAATCCTTTAAGGTTAGCAACTTGGTACCAGCATATACTTGTCTAATTCGACATTTGAAAATAATCGGATCAACTTAGCCAGCCAAGCCCACCTAAGTGCTTACAAGAAAGATGTATCATTGTCTCTTTGAACCTCCTGTTTTAAGTAATCTTTCGTGCATGCCAGAAAAAGGAAAACACTCCATTTTGCAGGACTCCAATTGGCCACAGTCGTTTTAAAACCTTGAAAGTTTCAAGGTTTTTTTTTCAAGTTGAAACAATCCTTCTCATGAAGATTGCTTGCGAGGTGTGACGTCATGAGTCTAAATACTTTTCATACCTAATTAGTTATCTCAAAATTTATTCTTTGATTTTGTGAATTATGACTGACAACACAGAAGATTAAAAAAATGCTCTTCTTTTCGCAAAATAAATTTCAATAAATAGAAAAACATAGTGAAAGTATCTTGCTGATTATGTTTTGCGTCTAATACTCTAATGGCAGTTAAAAGTTAAAAAATCTATTCAAAAAAAGTGAAATGCATTATTCCCTTAAATGTTTGTGCTCCGCTGATATGTTTCTTATGATCGCATTGCGTTTCCACGATTTTCTTATTTTTATTGTGATGATTTACCTTATTTTAAAGGACATTCTGATTGTATAACAATTTTTTCTTTACCATTATTTATGGCATTAAAATAAAAGTATGTTTATCCCGTTTCCGTGATTCGTCACGTGACGATCATTTGTTTAATTTTTGTGATGGTCACGTTTCGTCCCTAGAAGCCTCTCGCAAATAGTTGACCCGCAAAAGAGAGAGCAAGTGCAGTATGCACTATGCAGCCTGTTGACTAGGTCACGTGATCCTCCCTTATGTGACCCTCACTCTATTTCACTGTATTTTCTGGAGCTATAACATACTCACTTTTAGTTAAACACACACGTGCTTGTTGACTAGTTGTGCGTGACCGTTAAATTGTCATGATTGTGCTCATGAAGATTTATTATTTTAATTTGACTTTTCGATTGCAGATGAGAATAAGGGCTAATAATCTGAATTTAATCTTGGTTATTTTATGTGTTTTGCTATCGTATATAAATATTCGCATATCATTTGAAAAAAAGAGAATCATTGGACATCGGTTCTTTATAGTTCGTCAATTGCATGAACAAAACAACTTTAAAGGGTTTTGTAACGTTTACCCGGGTGTGGGCCACTTGGCTAAAAATCGTGGGCATCATAACCCCCCCCCCCATTATCAAATACTTTTAGATAGAAAAGTGAGAGCAGTTACAAAAAATAGCTTAATGAGAGAATTCTTTTACCTTGCTGTAGTAGCGTTCCTCTTCAGAAAATCCTCGTCCTTCAGTAAGTGCTTTACAACTTGTAATAAAAAGTGCTTTACAACTTGTAATAAAAAGTGCTTTTCTACCTACCAGTTTTGAAAATAAAAAAAATTTTTATATGACACAATTTGTATTCTGATTTCTAACCCGTAATTCCCAATGGTTATTCATAATGGTACACCACTAATCAACAAAATGTCCCTTCAAGGAAACGGGAAATAAGATAAATAGAAAAACATTTGCACTTTCAGATTTGGACGGGTCAACTGAATGGGAGTCTGAATCTTCTGTGGAATGTACACCGCCCTTGATCGCAGTTGATGGACAGTGCAGTAAGTCTCTGTTTTGTTCAAAATTCTTCAAGAAGATGAAGTGTAAAATCCTGATTATTTTCACGGTTCTGGACTTTTCCAAACTTATTATATTGATCCTGTAAATCTGCCATTTTCAGAGGAATGCTCGGCTGGTACGTACATCGGAGCATCTGACTGCATTGACTGTCCTGTCGGGTCTTACACGGACACGGTCAGTCAGAGTTCCTGCACGCAGTGTCCTTCCGGCACCAGCACCGTCAGCATCGGGTCTACCAGCTCCAGTGACTGCATCAGTGAGTTTATCCATATCTTTTCAAACTCATGCATATCTTATCAAACTCATGCATATCTTATCAAACTCATGCATATCTTATCAATCTCATGCATATCTTATCAAACTCATGCATATCTTATCAATCTCATGCATATCTTATCAAACTCATGCATATCTTATCAAACTCATGCATATCTTATCAAACTCATGCATATCTCATAAAACTTACGAAACTTTTTGTTATTAGGGTTGTTTTTGTGTGTGCAATTGATCTGAACAGTGAACAGTGTATTTCGGAATTTTTTGGCAACACATAATGTGTTTCATTCTAGCTCCTTAATATCATTAAACCAGAGATGTTGTTTTTGTCGTTTTGACAATAGGAAGTTATTTTTAGGGAGGGTTTACAAGTATTGACCCACAATAAAATCAGTGCAACGCTAGAAAATTTGTGACCCCTCCCTAAAAACCTTTCTCTATTATCTTCTTAACCTCCACTTCAACACTCCTACCTCCAGGCGTATGTACGGTCACGGCGGCCAGCTACTCGAGCAGCATGAGTGTGTTAGCTGGTACCAACGTTGCCACGGGAACGACAATCACTACTACCTGTCAGAGCGGCTACTTCATCAACGGACAGAGCACTTTTACGGAAGCCTGCTCCTCAAGTCCCACTAGTTGTCGGTGTAAGTAAATATCACGGCTTAATTTCAGTAAACTAAATATTACATATATTATATAATATTAAGGTACTACTACTCTCTGGAGATTGGTATGACCTTGATATCGCTAATACTATGTATAAGGACCCTTATCGCTTTATCAGATTAACGAGAAGGCTACGTCTGCCTTGTGGCTAGACAGGCTATAACTTCCCTTGAAGCTCCTTTGAATTTCAGGATTGTACTGGGCTTGGGAATTATTGTAGTGGGCAAAGGGTTCGCTTGGTTGGTACTTCCACAGGACATAGCGACGTTATGACCCGGTGGATCGGCGATGTCCCCAAGGACATCTGTTATAGTGATTGGAGAACCAACTACTACTGGTGTCTGGGGTGCAGCTTGGGGGTGTCTGGGGTGGAGCTCTTAAAAATGTTCACTACATAGCATGACTTTGAGCCATTTTCCTGTAGTCTAGTTAAGTACACAGCAAATTTATCTACCAGTTCATGAAGACTTTTATGGTTTTTCTCATCGAAATAATTAAAAGTTTTAAAAAAATCACATTATAGATGCCCGTAAGTTAGTAAGCTTTTACAAGTTTGAATATAGTAGTATTAATAGCAAACACTACACAATATGACCTTCATCATAAAATTCCATCTGAATCTAAAATTCAACAAATAATTTCTTTTGCTCAACTGCTAAGGGGAGGGGCTGCTACCCCCCAGCGACTGACCAACTTTATCATTTTTGTTTAAAATTGCTTCGTTGCAACTAGGCAACTAGCACTGATACGTGCATGGCAGCTTTCCTATGTGAGCGAATAACATAGGATTTCGTGGATTTGGCTATACAAGTTTTTTGTACGTGCTGACTAAACCGAAAACAATTTACGTTGCTTGAAACCAACTTCTGTAAAACTTCGTTAGTGGCCTTCAGGCGTCTGTTGGATTATATCAGGACATTTTTAACGTTTGATCGATGTGCGTGATCGATAACAGTTCGGGGTTTTTGTACGTGCTGACTAAACCGAGAACAATTTACGTTGCTTGAAATATACTACAGTAAAGTTCGTTAGTGGCCCTCTGGACATGATCTGTGAACTTTCGATAAATGTGTGTGATCGATAAACAGTTCGGGGAGTTCGACAAAGAACGCAGGGAAATCAAGTAAACATTTATTTAGTCAACAAAAAGTTGAAGCTGTTTTCAAGTATCAGCGTGTTTACATGAAAAATAAATATATTTGAATTACGGTCCGTCGGTCCATTTGCAGTCGCCAGTGCTAAGATAGTTGATTGTAAAACTATTGAATTCTATTAGAGCAATAGACTAAGGTGGGCAGACTTAGGTTTCATTGCAGTTTTGAAACACATGGTGTTAACATAACAACTCATCATTGATAACATCATATGTTTCTGCATTCTGCAATTTAACTCAAGTCTGCCCACCATTATTGATTGAAATTGTTTTGATTGAACTTAATTTTACCGCTCCCATAATTACGTGAAAATTATTACCTGAAAATTCTTACCTGAAAATGATGGAGCACTTTTTTGAAAGATTTATTCACAATCGATAAGGATCTCGCCTGAGTAACAGTCAAACTATATTGAAAATGTGATTTTTCGCCAACAATAGTAGTCGCTTCAGATGTCTTCCCCACTTGCCTTCAACAACTATAAAACTCCTCAATCCATATGCTATTACCACTCCAGTCATTATAATATTTATGACCACCGAATCAAGCCATGCTTTATAGTTATGACCACTGAAACTATTGTATGACCTCTCAAGCAATTCTTTGACCAGTCAAGCCATGCTCTATTGCTATGATAACCGACGCCATGTGATAAGACCACTTAAGACATTCGACGACCACTCAAGACATGCGGTGACCACTCAATTTCTGTCATTTTGTTAACATCGATGCTAACTCCTCTCTTTCAGACATAGTCTTCAAAGGAGGTGCTTTTCTCTGGTCTTGAGAAAAGTTCTTCAAGCTTTAAAGTTAACACGCATGAATTTGTTTTATGCTACTGGAAAACCGATTTTATGTTTCGTGGGAAAATTGAAAAGATAAAATATAGAAAAAATAAAAACACTAATAAAAATGATTATAAAGTAAATAAAATGTTTAAATCGACCGTAAAAGTTCCAATAATTCAAAATTTAACTCCCTCTTGCCCTGATTTTAATGTTAACTATTTCAACACTGCAAATGCATAAATTGAGAATTATAAAGACGAGTCTGTTCGCAATTATTTTGAGTAAAAATTACCCAACAGATTGCATTTCTTATCACACAGAGGAAAGTAACATTCAACTTAGAATTGTAATGAGACTAAATAACTGCGTATACAAATAACCCCCTCTTCTCCCAGCCGTTACCACAACAATTGGACAGAACGGCTATTACACAGCCGGGTCGAACGTCCAGCTGACATGTACCGTGGTTTCCGGAGACTCCCCGACACTTGGTGCAGCTGATATTTGTACTTGGAGTAAGGGTGGTGTTCCACTGGCTAGTGTCAGTCAGTTCAGGTAGGTCCTTGTCCTTGTTTTTGTAGATTTAGTGTGATTTGAAAATCAAAGTTTTATAATCCTCGGACTAGACGGTAATTCCTTATTCCTGGCACCTTGAAAGGGTTGAGTTCGGCTCAAATGAGCAACTGAACGTCGCCACACGGTTGATCATTACATATAGTTAATATAATTTCTAGATTGCCGTTAAATTATATATATTACAATTTACTCAAAATTCTGTTTGTCACGTGAAAGCGATACTCGAATGCCCGATCATGATGAGCCGTAAATCTAGCTCGTTTATAGTAAATCGCTGTCACATTATACGAAAATTTGTGACTCCTCCCCAAAAAAACCGTTTTCTTTGCAGTGCAACAGGTACGGACAACACATTCCAGTGTATACACACTCTGTCGGGAGTGTCTGCAGGAGACGCCGCCTCCTACTCTTGTTCCGCTGTGATCGGGAGTCACACGGAGACGTCGTCCACCTCCGCCACACTTTCTGTATTGAGTGAGTATTACATGGGGAAATTTGTTGTTCTGACTTCAAGATGGTTTTTTACATTTTCAGAGAAAAACTGCCATAATAGTTGTGTATTTTCTAAAATTGAGCATGGAACTTTGTCGCGGTTATACCCGACTCCCGCAGCTCAAAGCTAGTTATAATACGGATACAATCTTGTCAAATGACTAAATGAAACACAAAGACAGTCTTAATTTTCTAATTAAATTCACCTTTGCAGCGCTAACATTCGATCAGACTCAAGTGGTAGAGAGGCTGGGGGCGTCTACCCAGTTCACCTGTACAGCGACCGTGCCCACCACCCTCAGTGCTCTGCTCACTTTCGAGTGGGAGAAGGACGGCACTAAGATAACGTCAGGTGGGAATTTCGAGATATGAGGCTACCTTTTCGTGATGTACATGGCAAATTTTTGATTAGTGAACGAGCTCTTACGTTTTTTGAAATCATGCTCTTAATTATGTTCTTTTTTCAAGTAAATTTTCATGTGCTAGTCGAATTTAAAACGTACAGCACCCTAGTACCTAACTTTAACGCTTATTGAGCAGTACCTAACTTAAGGGGGAATTGCCAAAAATTGTCCAGTGAATTTGACCGTGCAATAACTTAATGTACTCCGATTGGCATCGAATGCACGCTCAAATAGTGGTTTTTGAATATTCCCATTTTGGCAAAAAAGGATATTGTGATTATTTTGAAAAACCGCACTTTTTCACAGAAATTACTAGAATTTTTGTATTTTCCACAATTTGCACTAAACTAACACGAAAATCTTAGGAAAACTGGCGGAGACCTTTGTCTATTTGCTGTAAAATTTTCATAAAAATTCATGGTAAATTGATTGAGCTGTACTGTCACAAAGGTGATAACTTCAGAAATCTAAACTTTGAGATCAAACAACTTTGAAAATTTACTGACGCTGCTGTGGACATCAAGCGAACTTGAAACTTTGCATGCTGTTAGACAATGGTCTTAGAAAGATTTTGGTGCTATGAAAAGTTGGTTTCCAAGGAAAGAGAAAATATTATGGACACTTGAAATAAAAGAAGCAATTTTTCTGCCAAATTTCGACTTGAAGACAAAAAATTATTAGAGCCACCCTTGAGTTGCATAAATGCCAGATATAAGGTAAATTTTCACAAACATACTTTATCTGACCCGGGTGTATTGGTTTTGGGCTGTAAATTGAACATTTTCTTAAGTTAACCATAACAACACTTTGAGGGATTTATGTATATTTTTCTTTGCTTTGCTTTTTCTGAAAATTTTGAACAATTTTCATGGTCGTATTTGAATTCTATGCTTAAAAATAGTCTAAGAAAGTGTGTCATAGCAATCTTTGTGACTAATGAGTTTTTCTTAAAAATTCTCGATTTTGAACACAAGGGGGGACCCTAGCAAAAAAATTTTCTTTTGAGAAAGAAAATTTTAATCTTTTTATTGTTTTGAAAGAGACCTCTTCAGCTAATTTTGACCAAAAAATACGTTTGCCGAGGTCAAAAATAGTCTAAAATGGAAGATTTATGCGCTAGAGACCAATAGTTGTCCAAGAGTGATAAAATATGGTATGTTTAAAATATATCTGATATCCAATTTTAAGCCCAAAACCAATACATCCGAGTCAGATAAAGTATTTTTATGAAAAATAACGTTATATCTGGCATTTAGACAACTCTAGGGTGGCTCTAACAATTTTTTGTCTTCAAGTTGAAATTTGGCAGAAAAATTGC
>JH156236.1:14619-25524 GCA_000226015.1 Mnemiopsis leidyi
TCTCTCTCTCTCTCTCTCTCTCTCTCTCTCTCTCTCTCTCTCTCTCTCTCTCTCTCTCTCTCTCTCTCTCCTCCTTCTCCTCCTCCTCCTCCTTATACCCAACTTACTTCTCAGGTAAGATGAACAAGAACGAAGGTTCAGACAGTGAAGATGACTGTGTGGACTGTAGTGGAGGTTACTACTGCGACTCTCCCGGAACTGCTACTCCCGACGAGAACAAGAAGTGTGACCCTGGCTATTACTGCCCCCCTGGTAAGTAGTGACGTCACTTCAACTGTGTGACGTCACTTGTAATGTGTGACGTCACTTGTACTGTGTAACGTCACTTGTACTGTGTGACGTCACTTGTACTGTGTGCTTTCTGAAAAGTGAAACTATCTAACATAATACTAACAGCAGTTATGACCCAAGAAGTATAAGTTTAGTAACTATTTACCTCCCAACCGTCCCCAAGGTTCCACAAAGAGTACACAAGAGCAGTGTCCCATCCCGTCCTTCTGTCCCGGAGGTACAGCCGGCCCGCAATCCTGCCCCGAAGGCGAGTTTACCGACACTCGAGGAGCTACTGAGTGTACCAAGTGTGCTCCGGGGAAAGTCTGTGGAGACACTATCGAGGAGTGTCCTGAGGTAAGAGGAGGTTTTTTAGAGGAAAATGGAAATCTCTCGTATTTAACTCTTAAATTGCAGCAGGAGTGGGATCCATATAACGGAATGCTTTTTATGAAATCTATTAAAAAAGCTAGCTAAGATTAATTGATATTCAATACACGTGTATATCACGTGTACATCACGTTTACATCACGTGTTCATAACGTGTTCATAACGTGTACATTACGTGTTCTCCTCCTCAGGGACACTACTGTGTAGAAGGAACATACCCCGCCACCGTACAGCCCTGTCCCGCGGGGACGTACCGGGACACTAAGGGTGCCCGGTCAGAGGATGAGTGTATCCCCTGCTCCGGGGGCAAGGCTTGTACCACTGTCGGTCTACCCAACCCAGATAAAGGTAACCATCTTGTTTGTAAGGGTTAATTGGTTTTCACTTGCTACGGTTCCTTATTCTTACTCGTCCAACAAAAGTTCGAACGAAGATAGAAAAACAATCCCAGCTCAATGTTTAGTTCATTTTAGTTTAATTTTCAACCCTTTGAAGCAGCTGATTTACTAACTACTAACTGCTGAACTAACCAAACCTATCACACGATAGACTGCGAAGCCGGATACTGGTGTCTGATCGGCAGCAAGACGGCTACTCCCGAACTCGGCTACACCCTGTACGACGTGTGTCAGGAAAACGCCACGCAGGACCAGAGTATGCTGGCCGGAATATGTCCCACTGGTAAACACTTTTATACAGTTATTTGGTTTAGTTCATCCTGCTAATCTGACAGTGATAGATAGTTCATTAGTTCAGAAATTTCAAGGATTTTAAATAAGTCTGTGTCGGTATAGTTGATGTCCTGATCTCCATCCGATATCATCTTGCACATCTCGTATATTGCAGCTGCAGGCATTGATATTTACAACTACCTAACAGCTACTATAAAACTACTATACAGCTAGTAACTACAAACAACAACTATAAATCTACTATTATAAAACCGCTGTACAACCATTATGAATGTCATGTATCTAAACATCTACGTCCCCTCTAATCCAGGTCACTACTGCGAAGTAGGGACGTCCCGTCCTGTGCCGTGCGCAGCTGGCACTTACAACGCCCTGACCAAACAAGTGGACTGTACGGCGTGTCCTATCGGATACTTCTGCGAGGAGGGAACATCGGAGTACGAAAGTAACACTTGTCCTAAAGGTTTGTGTCGGACTGGAGAGGGGATTTCACGTTCTTGAAATTTAGTTTAGCCGTGAGGTATGTTTGAGTAGCTGTGAGAGGGGGACCTGTTGAAGAGTCGCATGACGTGAATTAGCAGATAGATGGACATTTTATTCTGCCTCTAGTATCAACTCGACTAGTGAAACTTATTTACTTACTTACTTTTTGATACTTTTTGAAGTGTTTGGTGGATATTCACTCAAAAATATGTTCGATGTACTACATCTTCATCAGTCTCAACTTATTTGTTTGATATAGTGTTAAAAGTATTAAAACAACACGAGTTGCTACTAGAGGCAGAATAAAATTTACATTCTTCTGCTAGCATTGCTGAGTCCTAAAAGATTATCTAGTAATTTAAAAATGTTTTGTTTTTCTCGTTAGGTAGAGTCAATTTTCACTCCAAGAAAGAATTAAACGGTGAAAAATGTTATATTTTCGGAAAGTCCGGGAAATAATTATATGTGCTTTTGTGACCAATAAGTATGAGCGATGAGTTCAGGTGATCATTATCCTGATGTTAAGCTAATTTTGAGGTTGTAAAAGTTTAAATGACCCAGGTTACTTCTGCCCGGAGAGAACCGAGTTTGACAGACAGCACCCCTGTGATAAGGGCACGTATAACCCGCACCAGTCTCAAGGTATTTATATCTTACTTTTCACACTCAAGGTATTCATGGCTGTTTAAAACGTTACATTTTAGGGAGGAGCAAAGGATGATCATAGGATTCTATTTTCTACCAATATGAATGTTAAAATTTAAAGTTTTTGTAATTGTAGCGGTTCAGTTGCCCTCCATAGTAATGCAATGTCATGTAAGGTTCTAGTGAGGGTTGTGTGCCATGTACGGGTGGATTCTACTGCCCCAACATCGGACAGACAGAAGTTGATGAAGTCAATCGTAAGTTATTTTTATTTTCTATAATCTATTTCTAGTTTTTTTTAAAGTTTTTGTCGTTAGAATTTGAACAAAAATTCGGAAGTAAAAACTCAAAATTAGTTATGCGAAAAGACGAAATTCAAAATGAACTTATGGGGTGGGTAGGGAATTCCAATGGTGAACAGTTGTTATAAATTGTGAATTTTCATAATGTTTCAAATCAATGTCACAACAAAAATTCTTTACAATTGTTCACATTTAGTAATCATAATTTAACCCCGCCCCAAAACTATCACCAAATAGAGACAGTTATTTACCGTGACTGCAAAGCAAACACAAGACATTGGCAACATCCAGAAAAGTGCAGCGCATTTAAAAATCAACAAATAAAACCAATAACTCCCGCAGACAAATGCGGAGCTAAGTATTACTGCGACGAGGGAGCCAGCAAACCCAACCCCAGCGGGATAGGCGGGAACCTGTGTCCTCAAGGATCCTACTGTCCTGAGGGGAGTCAGCAGCCAGAACCCTGCAAACCTAACCGGTAAGACAGTTCATTCTGTTTTTATTCATGCTAGTTTGTCAAGCTGGAGAATTGCAGTCGAGATTGAGAGTTAATCATCCGAATTTCTCGGCTATAACATTATAAATCAAGTTCTTCCTTCTTTAAGTCAGTTGAAATTTTGCAAAGTTATTATTCTTATTTCGAAGAAACAGTAAAATTTTTTGGTACGGTATAACTGAAAACATCAGTGCCTTTTAAATTTAACTTTATATCCGCCCTTTATTCTTCCTTTTGATATCCTAGGAATTGATAATACGGTCTTAGACTCCGGAGTGGGCGCTGGGGCTGGTGCAGCGACATGAGGGGGTGCTGGGGTAGCTACAGGAGGGGGTGCTGGGACTGGGGCAGCGGCAGAAGGGGGTGCTGGGACTGGGGCAGCGGCAGGAGGGGGTGCTGGGACTGGGGCAGCGGCAGGAGGGGGTGCTGGGGCTGGAGTAGCTACAGGAGGAGATGCTTGGGCAGGTATTCCTATATTAGACACTGGGTTACTTGGCACAGCAGCTCCTAGCTGTCTAAGTCTTGTGTCTATCTCCTGTTTTACCTCGGACATGCCCCTTCTAAAGAGCGCAACATCTCCATAGTCGGAGTACATTCTGACAGCCAGGACCCCACCCAGAGCCATCCCAACTGGACCGGACCAAGCCCCCGGATCTTTCATCCTCTCTTCCATGATGATGGGGACCATGTTTCCTGTTCCCTTGCGCCTCATAGCGTACTTAAACTCAAGCTTGCAGTTGTCAATATCTGATCCTGATTGAATTTTTTCAGCGTATCTCTTGGTCACAAACACTAGGACAAGTTTTGTTTTGTCTATACCGTCGCACATTTTGTCCACTATGTCGCCTGTCATTCTATCACTGTCGAACCAGGTCTTGTATCCGAGTTGTTTGAGTGCATCGTTAACTGCGGAGACTCTCTCATGATTGTTTCGGCCTAGTTCATCTGTCCCCCAATCGTGGGTTAGAAATACATCTGTTATGTCGTCCGGAACTACGGCCATTCTTTAGTTTCTCGAACCTGGAAAGCTGCAAAAACACGGAGGATCACTCTTCTGTTTAGCCTTGTGCAATGAAATTAAAGGGAATTGGACAACTTGCCTAAATCACCGATCTGTTAGTTGTCCTAGACCCAAATTAAAAAATCAAATGACCAACTTGAGGCTTTGAAGTGGAGAAAATATTAAACGATTGAACAGAAAACAGTCGAATACCTAGTGAAAGAAACTATGTCTCATAAACGTGCGAGAAAGGCCAGGTTTGATCGAAAATAATTACATTACACCATGGCGTGATCATTCCGACAAGGTTCATTCCGTCATAAAACCAAAAGTCCAGAAATAAACGTTTATAGAGATATCAAGAGTGTTATATGTCACCACAACAAGCATAGCGAAACAACAAGTGATCAGCCGGGAGTATGTACTATTTGCACACTGCACTGTACAGAATTACTCAGACGATGTCTTTGTGACATTATGTACTAACGTCACTATTGTACATAAGAAATACGAGCAAGGTGAAGGTGTAAATTATCCATGCTAACCGGATGTTTGTAGTGTGACCGGTGAAATGTTTCGTGAATGCATAAATGAGTGAATTATGACATCCGCACTGCACAGGATAACAAACAAAACAGCAACAAGATCTGTGATTTAAAACGGCACAATCTGATGCTAAACCAAATCAGATCTCTTTTCAATTCTTATGACAGTCTTTTATCTATTTCCTTCTTTATCCCTGAGATCCCTTCCCAAAACTTGGCGACATCCTCGAAGTCGAAAAACATTCGCACTGGTACAATTCCTCCAAGTGTCATTCCTACCGGCCCCCTCCAATCACCTGTGGATAACATTGAGGCGATATCTTAATGATTTATTAAATTCAAGAAAACTAATATAATCAAAAGTGATCCATCTTCAGTTGAAAGCTCAATAAACACTGAATAATTGGACTTACCGGGTTTTTTCATCCTCTCCTCCATTATAACAGGAACCATATTGTTTGCCCCTTTTACTCTCCTAGCATAATTGAACTCCAATTTCTTCGTGTCGTTATCTTGACCAGATTGCACTTCTTTAGCGTATTTCTGAGTTACAAACACCAGAACCAGCCTTGTATTATCTATTCCATCACACAAGGTATCAACTATGTCACCTGTCATTCTATCACTGTCGAACCAGGTTTTGTATCCGAGTTGTTTGAGAGCATCGTTAACTGCGGAGACTCGCTCGTGATTGTTCCGACCTTGTTCATCTGTCCCCCAATCGTGGGACAGAAAAACGTGGGTTTTATCTTCCCCCAATACAACACCGCTCGATATAAATATTTGGACAGAATCGTCTTTTCTACAAGGTCCTGCTTTTTCAGCCTCATCCACAGATTGCAAGTCCACACAGATTTCTGCTTCGTGATCATGGTCCGAACATAAGCCTCCACCCCTACCCCTAGAAATAGTTTCCTCTTCCACCGGGCGCATCCACAACTTAACATTAGCGTGGCCATCCAACGTATTTATCAAGTATTCACTAGAAATTTCCACCTCGCTGGAGAACATAAAGATGGAGCTGTAAACTCGACCTCTTGAAATGGCTAGGTACAGTTCAGGAGCGAGATTTGCTTCGTAGTCCACGGAAGTGACATCGATCAGGCAAATGACTGCCGGCCATTCCACTGAGAATGTGTCAAACAGGTTTGTTATTGATGGGGAAGTCGCCATGTCCATTATTCCTGATTTTCCTATGATACCTGCACAACTGTCCGTGTTGTTGATTATAAAGCCAATATCAGATGCTTTCATGATATCATCCTGAAGCAATTTATTTACTTCTGACTTTAACATTTCAGCCAATTTCTCATGCACCGATGAATTGGGAAATAAGTGAATCGTCGGTTTTGGGCCATGGATAAAATGACCCGTCGTTTGGTCAGGCGACCAAAGTATCTTTCGTCTCAGAGCAGACAACGTGCACGATATGTCGTACGTGTTTCTGAAGTTTTCTTCTAAGGTGATGATAGGATGCTGATCTTTAAAGTATAGTTCTTCCATCGCTTGCTTATGTTTTGTGAGGTTGAACGAATCTGTTGGTGCCATATGATACATTGACTGTGCTATGTCGCTACTTATCCAAATCTCGCAGTTAAGACTGTTTTGGGTAATTTTTTTGAGTTCGCCCACTTCATTAAGCCTACCAAAAGATTCGTCCTTCAGCAAACACTGCTCATCATCAATAAAGACTCTAACAGCCGTTCCCTGTTTTGCAACGGTTTCTAGTAAAATTTCCTTGATAAGTTGTAAACCTCCAACCTCTCGCCAAATATGAAACGACAGGCTTGAAGGACGATTGGATATGCGGAAGACAACTATTTGAACAGATTCTTTAAAAAATGAGTTTAATGCATGAGCCTGACTTCGTGCCATACAATTTACGTCAGTGACATTATCAGACTCAATCTTCATAGACATGTCCAACACTTTGAAGCGAATTCCGGCATCTCGTAAAACATTCTGGTAGATTTCTTTACTCCTCTCCTCATTGACATTCACAAAAATTACCACTTTGATGTTTCCATCCAGGACTGCCTTAATTGCCTTGCCTAGGATCATTACGGTCTTTCCCGAACCAGCTGGTCCGTTTATCCACAAAAATTTCTCCTTGCTCTCGACAATTTCGTTTTGCTTCCGGGAAAGATAACGTATGCCCATCCTCTGGAAGACCTCGTCTGCTTCAACAAAGTTAGGGTTCTTGTAAGCTGTTGATTTTCTTCCGAAGCCGTACGTGATTTCGGCGTGTCTGAGAAGTTTGTCGGTTTCCATTATGTTACCACCTAAACTGCACATCTGTTCGGTTCTAAAGATGTTTTTGGGGTCAATGATCCAAAGCCCTATTAGAATTTTGCTTAAATAATCCATTTTCTCTGCCGAGTGCCTTACCGGTTCATGACACACGTTTTTATCCCACCACAGTGCGAAATGTTCTGTCAAACTTCCTTCGTGGCCAGCATCTATGTCTTCTTGAAACATTATTCTTGACATTTCAGCTTCCTTGTACTTGATAGTCTGCCTACTTAAACTGGGACACGCAAAAAACCACTGAATGATAGGATCATCAGTTTCTTTATCATCGAACCCTCTCAGCATCGCTCTTACCAACCTCTTCGTTCTTTCACACTGTCTTTTCTTTTGATAAAACGCCCTCCTAACTCCTTTATTAGTCGTTCTACCCTCATCATACCGAACATCTGACACTTCAATGATGAGTACCAGCCCCGGTCCTATCACCAGGAGATCACATTCTCCAGCTACCCGACCTGGGCTTGTCACGTCGTACCGGAACTCCGGACAGAACTCTGCGAAGTGTTGGTTGGTGTACTCTAGACCGTGCAGGACGATCAGATCTTTTCTCAGACTCTCAAAAGCTCTGTACACTTTCACCTCCGCCTCGTAGCTCTCCTGTTTTCTCTGATCGGACAAGTTTTCTTTGGTCAGTTCGCCAGCAGGGAATTTGTCTATAAATTTTGAACTGTTGGGAATGGGAGGGAGCATTGTAGGCTCGTCAGGGTGTTTGGAGCAGTACTTCTGGAAGGCGATGTTCCCGGCTTCTTCTATGAGTTGTCGCAGCTTCGCATTATTTTCTAAAAGAGATACGTTTCATTTCGCATCTACATTGAATTTATGTTGCTGCACGTGGATTAAATATCGGAACTCGGAAGTTACCACCAATTTTAGGTTTTCAAAAATAGCGAAAAATGTTAATATATTTTTTCAAATTAGCATGAAATAACTTGTGATACTACCTGTTTTTTGGCCAACTCTTGCATCTGACATAGTTTCTTGAAACGTTCAATCTTAGTCTCCTTTAGACATACTGTTTCCCTGCTGGTTAATAGATAATTTAATTTTAATTTCATAGTTATGGTCGAATATTGTAACATACGATACGATAATTAACAAGGTGATGTAAATTATGTAGAGGATGTATCCTCAACATGGACAATTGGAGATAAATTAGACGCCTTTAGCCAATAACCCCTTTTTCTATTGCAACTTGCAATATACGGTTAAATTTTGACTATACCTACTAACATAAGAACAATTGTCATGCGTCTAATAACCAATCTTCCGATCGCTTAGATTAAATTTGTGTAGTATTAAGTTTTTTACGCAAGTGAGCAAGCGTTAATCCTGAGTTCATTACAAAATACAATCAAATATACATTTCAGTGAACCGGTTATCAAATTAAACTTATTCTTTAGAGAATTCTTACAGTCGCACACTCACATGCCTTAAGCAAGGTATGTGACTTGGTTACGTGACCCCCAAAATTAGTGGGCTCCATGCGATCGATATTTATATTTGATCGCTAGAAAATCATCAACACAAAGTTTTCCGTTCCTCATTCCAACCACCGGCGCCATACCGGCACTCAACCGGCTCCCTGCCGATTTCACGACATACCCTGATCGTCCTTGGTTTAGCAATGTCCCATTGTTTACAACAAACATAGAATTATCTAACGTCTATTAATAGATAGTTCGATTCGTTAAAAACTTTAAAATCATTAAGGCACAAGGGCATAATTCATTAATTAATCTCTGATCATTCACAACGTAACAGTTCGGTCAGAAAGGAAAGATTCTATTTGAATCTCAGTTCCTTCAGGTCAAGAGAATAAGCCCCTGTAATTTTACCATTGCAGATTCTTGGTATGGTGAGAATCGTCTCAGAGGGTTGCTTAACTGGGACTGCCTCAGATGCTGAAGTGGCTGGGGCAGGTTGAGATGCTGGAGTGGCTGGGCCAGGTTGAGGTCGCACAGGGGTAGTCTGGACACGGGAGGCGGAGCTAGAATGTATTTCTATTGCTGGTTGAATTGGTCGCTGTGCCGATAAAGGTGGTGTTGGGGCGGATATAGCCAGACTTGAGATAGGAATGTGTGGAATGTCCGCTTGCAGCATCTTCAGTCGATTGTCAATTTCTTTTTTCAAGTCTTTCATTCCACCTTTGAACTTATCGATATCGTCAAAGTCAAAAAACATTTTAACTGATAGGATTCCTCCAAGTGTTAGTCCTATCGGTCCTTTCCAGTCACCTGGGAGATATTCTATAATTTCGTATTGCACATAGATTCCTCGATGAATTTATTTTCATCTTAAGAGAAAAGTCCTAACCATTATTTTTTGCTAATTCGAAAAAGGTTTGGCCCGACAACATTTTCCTGGCCAACTATTTGTATACTTACCGGAATTTTTCATTCTCTCCTCCATAATAATGGGGATCATTTTTGTCGCCCCCTTTCGTCGCATCGCGTACTTGAACTCCAACTTCTTCGTGTTGTTATCTTGACCAGATTGCACTTCTTTAGCGTATTTCTGAGTTACAAACACCAGAACCAGCCTTGTATTATCTATTCCATCACACAAGGTATCCACTATGTCGCCTGTCATTCTATCACTGTCGAACCAGGTTTTGTATCCGAGTTGTTTGAGAGCATCGTTAACTGCGGAGACTCGCTCGTGATTGTTTCGACCTTGTTCATCAGTCCCCCAATCGTGGGACAGAAATACGTCTGTAAAATCCTGTGACTGTTCTAAACTGTAAAACTCAGCCATCTGGAGATTTAGTTCAAATTTAAGATAATTCGTTGAAGTTGAAAACGAAACAATGATCGAGCTGCTTTTTACGTGATGACGTGATGTATTCAGCCTGGTTTTGATAATCGGCTAAGATCTTATAACAGTATATTGTATAATATAATAGAAGTATGACATAAACGTTTGAGAAGTCAAACTGTTTCAATGGAACCTATCCATGTTTTAAAAGTTATCAACAGCCATCTTAATGGTAACAGTAAAAGTATATCGTAAGTAACCACTAAATGGATAGTATCAGGCAATTGCTAATATGAAGTAAACCTAAAGGGATGGCCATGGTTAAGGCATGATTGGTGTTTTAAAAAGAGCATATCCACCAACTTTCTGAGAAAAATATGTCAGTGAATCAACTATCGAATTTGTCGCTCAGGGTTTATTGATTTTCTTGCCGGTATAATTTCAACCATCGACGCTGTTTTTTAATGAAAATTTAACTTTTAGTTGCTCCTAAAACAGCGGACTTAATTTTACTAAGGTAACGGAAAAGTGAAATACCCGAATCGTTCGAACAAAAATGTCGAATTACCAAAAAAACCTTAGCAATAAAAAATTTTTCCCGTGTGGAGATGTACAAGGACGAGAGATTGACTAGTAATTCTCTCCAAGAAGAGAGAATTACTAGTCACATAAAACCATAACACCGCGAAATATGAGAAGCGGTCATTGCATTATGCGGAGCTTCTTTAGGGGGCTCCATTGAAGCAATTGGTGTGACTCATTGATAAGATGAGATCATCACAGTAGAGTGCAACGCAGTTAGGTTATTGAGCACTTTTGCTTCTGCTTGATGGTGTCGAGCCTGTTTTCTTATATTGTTGTATAATTACAAAAGTACGAAGTATCAGATTACGTTGAATAATTGACCAAGGAAATGTGATTTTCATTTGTCATAATATTTTAGCTTTATGAAGGTTATTTTTGTATTAAGCGGATAAAATTTATAAGGGGACATAAGGCTATATATAGCTATATATA
>JH156236.1:25534-41402 GCA_000226015.1 Mnemiopsis leidyi
TGAGATCATCACAGTAGAGTGCAACTAGTTAGGTTATTGAGCACTTTCGCTTCTGCTTGATGGTATCGAGTCTTGTTTTCTTATTTGTTAGGTCTGTATAATTACAAAAAGTACGAAGTATCAGATTACGTTGAATAATTGACCAAGGAAATGTGATTTTCATTTGTCATAATATTTAAGCTTTATGAATATGTATATTCATAAAGCTTAAATATTATGACAAATGAAAATATATATATAGTATAGCTATATATAGCCTTATGTCCCCTAATAAATTTTATCCGCTTATAATACAAAAATAACCTTCCAAAATTTTCGCCACATAAATTAAATTGTGTCATTGACCACAAATTACGAACATATAACAACAAAGTCTGCTAGCAAGTTCTAATCTTCTTATTCAATCATTTACTTACCGTTTCAGCTCTTTTCCAAGGCTTAACTTTGCAAATGTTGTCGGTGTCCCTCTGCACTTAATTTTCTGCAACCCCTGAACTTTGCAGATCTTATCCCTTTCCCCAACATTTCCCCAACCCCAATTCTTTGCAGATCTTATCCCTTTCCCCAACATTTCTCCAACCCCAATTCTTTGCAGATCTTATCCCTTTCCTCACTTTTCTCCAACCCCAATTCTTTGCAGATATTATCCCCTCCCCCACTTTTCTGCAGCCCCCAAACTTTGCAGATATTGTCCCCTCCCCAACATTTCTGCAACCCCCTCCCCAATATTTCTGCAACCCCCAAACTTTGCAGATATTATCCCCTCCCCAACATTTTCTGCAACCCCCAAACTTTGCAGGTATTGTCCATCACGAGGTCTATCCGAGTGTGAGGATAACGTGTGTTCAGCCGGTTACCAGTGTATAGCTAGTGCTACCAAGGCTACTCCCACAGACGGTGTTACGGGTAGGTGGAGATTTCAATACAGCTGTAAAAACTTATATCGATAGCTTAAAGAAGGTGCACCGTGAAGTAAGGTTTTAGGAAGATAACAGGATAAAATTAACGATAATTGCAAGTTCAACAGATACCATTATTCACAGCACCTATTTTTAGCGCAATATATACATCTCCAATGCATAGTAAACACCTAGTCTTATTCGAACTTTGAGCAGATAGAACGTGAAACTGAACAATCCCTGAAATAATGGAATGTGTATTAAAACTGCCCTTTACCGTATTCTTCAGAATTGTTTGTTGTTGTGAAATCTGACAAGTTATATGACCACGTGTAGCGTCAGCCGTATATACAGGGTCTACACTCTACAGTTATTCCTGCAAAGTGAAGGTAAATAATATTCTTGTTTTTCAGGTCGGTTATGTGAGAAGGGATACTGGTGTCCTGGTGACAAAGATCCTGTTCCTTGTTCTGCTGGAACTTATAACCCCTTTACCAAGGTATCACAATCACAATTTTACTATTTTCACAATTTTTAATTAGAGGTTATGTGACGGAATATCCTTCCAAACCCACCCGCCCCTTCTGTAACTTTGGGTGAAAAACAATTTCTGTTCTTCAGGGAGGAACAGAGGACGCGTGTCTGCCTTGTACAGCCGGACACTTTTGTCCTAGAGAGGCTCAGGTTGAAGTCACGGATACGTAAGTACAATAATCCACTGTCCCCAATTTTAAACGGATTTGAACATGCATCCTTATACAGTAACCAGTTTGCTTTTGTTCGTTGGTATTATTTTTTCAAACTTTATTCTTTTAATTTATTTTAGATGACAACCATTTTTTCTCCTGACACTCCAAACATTTGAAAATTCAAATATTAACTTTCACCTCCCTAGGTGTCCGGAGAAGTACTTCTGTGTGGAGGGCCAAGACACAGGAACAACCAACCTCTGTCCTGCTGCCCACATGTGTCCTGCCGCTTCTCCCGCTGCTCAACCTTGTCCTGCTGGAACTTATCAGGTTTGTCATCACCTTGTTTATCACATGTGTCACCATGAAAACGTCACCATGGTAACTACACTATATGATTAAGGTGTAACTGAATAGCTGACCCTCGCTGCCCCTAGGACGAGTTAGGAGCGACCGAGTGCAAGCCGTGTGAGGCAGGGTTCTACTGTGACAATCAAGATGGTCCTATCTCCAACTACACCGAATCTCCCTGCCCTCGAGGATACTTCTGTCCCGGTTTGTCTTCCATAACTCCTTCGGATGTTGATAGAGAGTTGGCTTTTTTAATTTGTTTCGTTCCCCATATAAAGGGAGGGAACCAAATTAATAAAAAGAGGGAACCAAATCAAAATCCACCCTGTACAATGTATACCAGTCTTTCCCCAGACATCAACCAACAGGCGAAAGTTTTAGGTCCCTCAAAAAACCCCGACTTTTATAACTTTTATAACCACCCTGTCTCCCCTACAGCAAGTTCAGAAACCGGACGAGAGAATCCTTGCAGCAGGGGCACGTACGGCCGCACTACCGGACTTACCGCTCAAAGTCAATGTACCTACTGTTCTGCCACATTTGCCTGTGACGTACGAGGTTTGGAGAACCCGGTAACGAAGTGTAGTCCTGGATATTACTGCAAGTTGGGGGCTCCCTCTCCAAGTCCTCTTCAGAGTACAGGTGGGAGTTGTTACTTTGTAGCTGATGTGTTGGACAATTTTCCCTTTACTGGAGACAGTTATATTAGGGAAGTGGGAAGGAACGGCCGCTCTATATCAAGCACCGTTATCACGTGATATAGAAGAAACGATATTTTACACTTACCCGAAAAAACCTAAAATTTATTTTGATATCATGTTGAAATAGTCAGGTTGACTTAATCGGCACCTAACTGCAGGAGACGATGTTGACTACGGACCGTGTCCTACTGGGCACTACTGTCAGGAGGGGACTGAGAACCCTACACCCTGTGAGAAGGGACACTATAGAACAACTACAGGTGCGGTTCTTATCTCTATTACTACATAATTTATACCTTATAATTTCGACCTAATTACTTAATAACTGCCAACTTTGGTAATTACTTCCAAATTTGATAATTTCTATCAAATTAGTAAGTCAGAGTTTCTCACTTCAATTTCGTGCAGCTCCTAAGCAAACTTCTGCTACATTTTCTGCAGACATATTTATGATATGCAGTAAAGAGTACAATAAGGTAGTTTGATACTATACGATAGTTTAATAGTATAAAAAATTAAAGTTTACATCTACAAAATGATAAAACCGACCCCCATCTTCCTCCAGGAGGTGTTGACGAGGACTCCTGTTCCCCGTGTCCTGCGGGTTACTTCTGTAACGAGACAGGACTCTCCGAAGTGTCCGGGGTGTGTCAGGCGGGTTTCTTCTGTTCTGCGGGATCTGAGGTCTCCAACCCGCAACCCTGCTCAGCTGGACATTTCTGTCCTGAGGGGACGTCCTCTGAGGTTCCATGTCCTGTTGGGACGTTTAGTAATGATACTGGGAACGTGGAGGCCGGGGATTGCACCCTTTGTACAGGTTCTGTGTTGATTTGTTTTGAAACTTTTATCGAGGAAGTATTTGTCAAGATGAAACAATAAATAAAAAGGACACAACATATTATAAGGCTGGCAATTTGACCATTGGGTTAAGGGCTAAAAACTGTTGATATCAAACTGAGATCTTGGCTTTTTCAATGTTCTGACTTCTTGGAGTATACTTATTACTCAGAACTCTTCGAAATAACATTCCAATCAGATCAAATAACGACTGTATAACAAATCTTAAACTTTAGGCGGGAAGTACTGTCCAGAGGAAGGTTTGACTGAAGCCACACTTGACTGTGAGGCTGGATACTACTGTCCTGAAGGTAGCAGCAAGGCTAAGCAGAAGGTTTGTGTAAATCAACAGAACTATAACTTTAACTTAAACAAACTTGTAAAAAATTAAGAAACTCAAATAAACCATATCTAATTGTGAACCTCTACAATAACAGTCCACACTTCCCCTCAGTCCTGTAAAGTTGGGATGTATTGTCCTGAAGGTTCTCCTGTTCCGGTCCCGTGTCCGGAGGGTACCTACACCAAATCTGCCCGGAGTTCCGACTGTCTGGTTAGATCACATTTCCCTGTTTCATTAAATTTGTTCCTGATCAGCTTCTATCACTAGATTGGATGTTAGCTATTTATGAGTGTCATAAATGAAGTTATTGACGAGTGTCTTGAATCAAATTGTTGATTTGATGGCACTGATGACGTCACTCATTTACCGACTCTCAAATACTTCAGGACTGTCCACCAGGAAAGTACTGTTACACAGTGAACTGGTCAACTGAGGACGGTGTTTACAAGTTAGTACAAGAATCCTGGCCGGGTGCCAGTATCTTCTTGTAAATCTAACACTACAATCAGCTCGAATTACTGATGAAAATTTCGTAGAAAGAAATGGCGAAGAACTAAATTCTTGGTTATTACCAGGAACACAACACCAGGGTACTAAGGGAAGTTCTTCAGGTCAGGATCAGCTAACTGTGAAGCAGGGTATTACTGTCCTGGAAACAATACTCATGAAACCATGGTGCCTTGTCCGGCTGGTACTTACAATTCTCGGACTAGCAGTTACAAGGTACGTGTTTGTATACGTGTAACGTACGTGTTTGTAGACGTGCAAGGTACGCGATTGTACACGTGCAAGGTACGTGTATGTATACGTGTAACGTACGTGTTTGTAGACTCACAAGATACGCATTGATTAATAACAATGAAGTGGTACACGACTTTCTTTTACTACTTTTCACTGACATAATCATCTACCCTGAAAATAAAGACAGAACCTTACAGTTAAGCCAGTGTAAAGACTGTAGTGCCGGATACGCATGTCCAGATACCAACACGGTGCGGCCTACTGAAGAATGTGCTGCTGGCTACTACTGCAAGTCAAGTAAGTTCTATCTACGGTCACTAGAATGCCTAACTCGGACTTTTTATGTGGTTGTGTTTTTAATCGTTCTGAGACCTTAATCAAGACCGTGTTACATGACATGAACCTGGAGAGTTCCCCTCTCTATCTTTCATCATCCTAATTTCTGTCTTTCTCAGAGATAGACAAAGTGTCTCCTGAAGCTGGCTACACAGGAGAGGGAGGTCCATGTCCGGCAGGTCATTACTGCGAGGCTGGTAGCCCCGCTCCTACACCATGTCCAGCTGGCACTTACACCGACACTACAGGCCAGGTCAGTCTCTCTGTTTCCATCTTTTTACACTCTACAGTTGTTTTGTCTGATTTTTACTGTAGTACTGTCAATCTTCATTTTCTGCTTCTTGGTAGCGTGATATCTTTTCAACTCCTTTTTTTACCCGTACCCTGAAATACTTTCTAGTTCTAAGTATGCTCCCTCAACCCCACATCAACCCCACATTACCTCCAGGAAAGTTGTACGGAATGTCCGGAAGGCTACTACTGCACTGCCGCTACTGCCACCCTGGAATCCCGAGAATGTCCGGCAGGGTACTACTGTCCGGCCGGGACGAAATACTCCGCAGAACATCCCTGTCCTGCCGGGACGTACAACCCTCACAAGGCTCAGACTAACGATACGGCTTGTTTGAAGTGTCCCAGTGGAAAGTACTGTGAGAAGCCTGGTCAGTTTATTGTGGAGTAGGATCTTCTATAGTTTTGACAAATTCTTAATACGAAATTGACAAAATCAAACACCTTTAGTTTAGACTTTAAAATGTAGTTGACCCTGCCCTCCAACTCCTCTAGTTTAGACTTGAAAATGTAGTTGACCCTGCCCCCTAACTCCTCTAGTTTAGACTTGAGAATTTAGTTGACCCCCCTTACCTATTTCTGTACAGGACAATCAGACACAGCCGGGGACTGCAGTCCCGGGTTCTACTGTGTAGAGGGTAGCAGTAAGAGTAAGCCCCCTGACGGACAGTGCGATCCCGGCTACTTCTGTCCGGAGGGGTCCAGCTTCAAGCAGGATTGTCCAGCGGGAAGTTATTGTACTCAGTCCAGACTTTCTCAACCCCAAGGTTTGTCTTATTTGCTAGCTGTTTTAGGTCATGATCTTGTTCTTTAACGCTATTTATTAATAAGCTTGGAAGATTAACCTTGTTGTATCAAAAATTAATTCTCCAACCGCCTGGTTGAATGCCGCGTGGTTACAGCTAAATTAAGAATACGTATTATACTTTCAGGAGTTTGCACGGCCGGTTACTACTGTACCGCCAGATCTACTTCCCGTACCCAGAACGTGTGCCAACCCGGCACTTGGTAAGTATTTCTAATTGTTGCTTAGTACTCGAAGTTGTGTTCCTTTTACTCGGAAAGGACACAACCTGACTGATGAAACTTGATGGATACCACGAAAGGTGATCTTAGCAGTGCAAAAATTTAATCATTAACTAAGTATTAGTTTATAATTATGATTTATGGAAGTAGTACTTTGTTCTAAATTTATGAATCACATACTTTTCCATATCTCTTGTATGATGATGAACTATTCCGATATCCAATATGAAGACTGTAAAACTCTGCTTACCTGCCCAGGTGCGGATCTAACTCTACAGCGGAGACCCCCTGTCCTGCAGGAACTTTCAGTCCTGCTGAGAGAGTCACCTCTGAGGAGAGGTGTCTACCTTGTACTCCGGGTCATTACTGTGCAACTACAGGTATCTGCTTCTAGGGTAACGCAGGTGTCTGTTTCTAGGGTAACTAGGGTATCTGTTTTAGGGCGACTAGGTTGTATGTTTTTGGGGTGACTAGGTTGTCTGTTTTAGGGCGACTAGGTTGTCTGTTTCTAGGGTAACTAGGATGTCTGTTTTTAGGGCGACTAGGTTGTCTGTTTTGGGGGTCTAGGTTGTCTGTTTTTTGGGTGACTAGGTTGTCTGTTTTAGGGGGACTAGGTTGTCTGTTTTAGGGCGACTAGGTTGTCTGTTTTAGGGGGACTAGGTTGTCTGTTTTTCGGGTGACTAGGTTACATGTTTCTAGGGTATCCACTATCTAGGTTTTCTGTTTCTAGGGTGACTAGGATGTCTGTTTTAAGGGTATCTAGGGTATCTGTTTCTAAGGTATCTAGGTTGTCTGTTTCTAGGGTGTCTAGGATGTCTGTTTTAAGGGTATCTAGCGTATCTGTTTCTAGGACAACTGTGTTATCAGTTTCTAGGACAACTGTCTAGTTTGACTATAGCATCTCTTTAGTGGACAACTTTAGAATCTGTAACGACGATTTTAGCATTAATACCCTTGATTAAGGAGTGTTGCGATATTCCACCATATAAACCGGTGCTGTGATATTCTTCTATAGAAACCGGTGCTGTGATATTCCCTATATAAACCGGTGCTGTGATATTCTTCTATAGAAACCGGTGCTGCGATATTTTCTATATAAACTGGTGTTGTGATACACCTTCACGGATCCCATTGCAAACCAACTAAATCCCCTCTTCCCCAGGTCTAGCCTCCACGAGCGGGCTATGTACTGCCGGGTACTACTGCCCAACAGGAGAAGTGCTCGGACAAACCGTTCCGGCACCGGATCAATATTCGTGCAAGCCCGGATATCAATGTCCGGAGGGTTCCGGAGATCAAAGCCGTTGTCCATCCGGGTATTATCAAGATGAGGAGAAGGCAGGAATCTGCAAGGTGGGGGATATTTCAGATCCTTTCTCTTGTTTTGTACCTATTTTGATTTTTCTTTTTTGGATGGGAACCTCAATTTTTGTAGACCTGTTAATCGTAGACCAGCAGAATAATCGAACCAAGTATTTTTGTAGCAACCTACACCACTCAATCTTCCTTTTATTTTGAAGGCACTTTAGTCTTCAGTTTAAAATCCATAAATCGATCCTACTTGGGATGCTCGAGCACCCCTTCCTCCCGACCCTCCCCACCCCCACACCCCCCCCCCCCCACCTCACGATTATTACATCCCAGGACTGTCCTGAAGGCTCATACTGCGACATCCTTGAGACGTATCCTCTAGACCAGATAACAGGTACCTGCCCCAAGGGTCGGTACTGCCCCACCAACACGGAACACAAACATCAGTATAAGTGTCCTAAGGGTACTTTCAACGACCAGACCGGCCAAACCAACTTAACCGACTGTACTGAGTGTACCCCAGGTAGTTATGTGGGATTCTCAACCAGATTCCTTGTTCGTTAACAAACTTTTTGTTATTGTCATGTGTTGATTTATAGATCACAATTTTATATTCTTTGTAGTTCACAATCAAGCATGGTTAATAAAACAAATCATTTATAATACAAATCATTTATAAAAACAATGGTGTAGTGACCTAAGTTAGTTATTTCATCGTTTATAGATTGCAATTATCCTGATCACCACCTACCAGAGAACCACCAAGTAACCCCCCCCCCCCCCTCCCCCAGGAAAGTACTGTGACGAGGAGGGACTGGAGGCTGTGTCCGGGGACTGCTCGCCTGGCTTCTACTGCCCTGCTGGGTCCATCAGCGGCCGGGATCCCTCCCGTATCTGTCCTCTGGGGGCTTATTGTGAGGAGGGAGTCGCCCAACCTACCAACTGTACCATCGGTATGTGAGGAATTTGAAGTTCTTTTAATTTGATCACGAAAGGCAAATGCCGAACAGACATTTTAGAGTTTGTTATTAATTCAAAATATTATAACTTTGCATAATCTCTCCTGAGCGTGTCTTTCTAGCCCCTCCGCCCCAGCCCCAACCTCACAACATCACGCACTCTCGCTCTACATCTCCACCCTCTCCAGGTACCCACATATCTGGACGAGGTAACGACGAGCCGGAAGACTGTAAGCCATGTCCGGCCGGGAAGTACTGTCCAGACTCTCCAGCAGACCCTACCTACCAGCAGATAGATTGTACAGAGGGTTATGTCTGTACGGGGGGAACCTACGAGGAACGCCCTGATGACGATACTGGTAAGCCCGAGATCAGAGTGTTGAACTATTGCGATGAATTCAGCATCGAATTGCGCTGTAAATACTCATTTCGTAATCAAACGATCTAACTTAACACTCAAAATCTTACCCACCAGGAAAGCCCTGTCCAGTTGGTCACTTTTGTAAGTGTCAAGGAGGCTGCTCCATCGCGCAGCCGTGTGACGTGGGAACATTCCAGGACACGGAGGGAGCGGCAGAGTGTAAACCCTGCACTCCTGGCTTCTACTGTCCGCACCGCACCATGAACAGCACTATCAAGTGTACTGAGGGGTGGGTTAATTCTTCTTCTTCGTAGGGGACGCGGCGCTTAGATAGCGCTGCTGTAAGATAAGGTCAGGATGGCATTCTGCCCTCCCTAATTCCCTAGACATGAAGTTTTGATATATTTTGTTTAGCTCCGGTTGCTAAGGAGGGTTTCTTCTCTGAGCCATTTGAATAGTTTATTTCACCTAATCAGTAAGTTCGAAATCACTGTGATCAGCCGAAGAGAAAGAGCGTAAAGATTAAACTCTCAACATTGATTTCGTTTCAAGTTTTATGGCTATTAACCTTCTGTAGCTTATTTCCCGAGTGAAGCAGAATCTAACTTCTCTCTTCAGACACTACTGTGTTGAAGGTTCAGTGAACCCGTCCCCCTGCCCTGCTGGTACCTACTCTAACGAGACCGAACTTACGGAGTCGTCACAATGTAAGGAATGTCCTCCTGGAAAGTACTGTCAGAGTGAAGGCAACATTGAACCTTCAGGTTTATCATTAACTTCAACTTTCGATACGGATATTTAAATATTCAATCGTTCTGATGGCGACATGATTGCATTGTGTAGTCCAATATGATATGAAACACTCAACTTATCGTAACCATAGCAACCCGGATTTAAAAAACACCATTAAACGGTAAACATAGCATTCCTACCAAGAATTAACATGGCAGTCAACTACCAGTAGCAATAGCAACGCTAGTTACCAAAGCAACACCACTTACTCACTTAGTAACAAAAGTAACACAAGTAACTCCACTCAGTAACCATGGCAACTAACTGTAACAACCACTAACTGTAACAACTCCCCCAGGAAGTTGTAGTCCTGGGTTCTACTGTGGAGGAGGCGCCACCAAGGGTAACCCCCAGGGTTCCGGTCTGAACGGGGACTGTCCTTTAGGACACTACTGCTTGTCAGGAACGGAGACACCGACACAATACAAGTGTCCAGCGGGAACCTACAACGATGAATTGTACGTTGGTATCTAAGCAAAGTTACTTTCAACCAATATTATAATTTTGTATATCAGATAATTTTCTTGCGAATAAAAGCGAATGAATATGATTGAACCCAGGAATGCTCACGAAGAAGATTCTTGTAAGCCGTGTAAAGAAGGACTGTACTGTCCGAACGAGGGACAAGAAAGGTCGGATTCTGATGACAAGTGTGGTCCAGGTAATGTACTTCTTGTTGGAGAACCAATCCTCTTTAGAAAGTGTTACATCCAGTAGCCGCAAAACTTGAATCTAGTTCTGTCGACTATAAGCCCGTCCTTGACTGCTCGGTAAAATATTTTTTGTTAGACTGTTTCACAAATATATGAATATTTGATAAACTTCTGGACGGAGCAACCAACAACTCACCACCCCCACTAGGATACTACTGTCCTGAAGATGACAAGATCTCCACGAAAGAACCCGAGAACTTCGAATGTCCGGCGGGCAGCAAGTGTCCGGAGGGTTCGCCCAACCACATTCTCTGTCCTATTGGGAAGTACAACAAGTTGACCACCCAGGCGGTCTGCCAGGACTGTCCGGCGGGCAAACAGTGTCTCAGTCTGGGTACTGTAGACCCGGAGGATTGTAGAGCGCACCATTACTGTCCAGGAGACGGTACTGCGCAGCCTGTTGTTTGTCCTGAGGGAACCTATAGTGAGTAAAGTATGATACTATCTAGTTGATGGTATATTCAGCTGGTTTGTAGAATACTTAGTTCTGAATACTTTTATAAACTTATCCATAGTAGCTTAGGAATTAGATTTTGATATGTATTATTGTATGGCCAATTTACAGTGGTGTTATACTGCTTGAACGTTTTGAATGTCAAATTTTCAAGATTTATTCTCAAGATTTGAGATCAATAATTCTGTGTTTTTAAGTAGCTCCTGTTAAACTTTCTATTATGGGTTTAATTTTGTAGCAGCTATAATACTAAGCTGTGCACGAGTAGGGTGGTTTAGTGTGCCGTATCTTAGTAAAAGTAAAAGTTCAGTTACCAAGGTAACCCTTAACCCCATCCTTAGATAACGCCTCAGTAACCCTTAACCCCACCCCCAGATAACGCCTCAGTAACTGGAATGAGAACTGCGGATGAGTGTGCGGCATGTATTGCCGGGAAATACTGTACAGCTGGGAAGATAATAGACGACTGTGCAGCTGGGTACTGGTGCAGGTATTTCCCCCGAGACTGTTCCTTTAATTTTATTATAACTTTTGTGCTGCTATATTACAGGTCAGGTACTATTATCGTAAACATCTTGATCTTCCGCCTTATCATCAACCTCGTCATTAACTTCATCATCAGCCTCATCCTCAACCCCATCCTCAACCTCATCATAAACTTCAACATCGTCCCCATCATCAAATTGACCTGTAATCCTGACCTGTGTCCTGTAAGTCTGTAACTCACACACCATTACAGATCAGGCAGCAGTACCCCTACCCCTGAAGACGACACGCCCATAGAGACGGGTATGCCGTGTCCCCTTGGTTACTACTGTCCTGAGGGAACTACTGAACCTCAAACCTGCGAGGTAAGCCTCCTTGAACCTACATATTGCAAATAGTTAACCTTTTTATCTTACTTATAGAGAGCTGAATAGTTTTAAGGCTTTAATTTGGTTTAGTTGATTATTTTAAATCTAAGCTGCGTGAATACTCACGGTTTGTTGTTTTCCTACTGAATAATGCAATAATGGATATTGACTCCGAAATAAGTATAACGTTAGCTTTATTTATAATCACCATATCGTAAGTTTTGTGAGTCACTGTGTACACTGTTCAGGCGGGCCGTATAATCCGAAAGAGACGAGCTACCTCTGACAAGGACTGTGAGGAGTGCGAGGCTGGCTACATTTGTACAGCTGGAGATCCTCACCCTCAGGAGTGCATTCCTGGGTGGTAAGTAAATAAATAGATAATGTCAGCGTCATTACAATTAGTCCCTCAAAATATCTTATATAAATTACAAATTTGTTATGAACTTTAGTAACAGGTTCAATGAAAAAGCGAGTGAAAAAGTTTTGAGACTATAGAGTCTGATACTGGTAAGATACTCTAGTTACTCAGACACCATGGTGATATAAAAGCGAGATATGAACGATGTGTTAGAAAAATCTTCATGTGTTCTGACCTGTTGTCGCGAGGCGGCAGCCCCCGCGCGCGAAGCAAGAAAAATCTAGGAACGCCGCAACGCAAGGCAAGAAAAATCTAGGAACGCACTTGCGAGCATTAATAAGGCAGTAAGAAAACACGCTAAAATAGCGAGAAATAAGTGACCCTAATGTGACACAAATGCGACACTACAGATACATTACAGAGACACTACAGAGACACTACTACAGAGATACTAACAAGACACAACAGAGACACAACGGAGACACAAACAAACACCCCTCTCTACTCAGGTATTGTACCGGTAAGGAGGATCCTGAACCCTGTCCTGTCGGTAAATTCCAGCCCGATTTCAAACAAGTCAGCGACGCGGCGTGCAAGAACTGTTCGGCAGGATTCATGTGTTCTAGAAAAGGTCTTGCTATGCCGGATGTTCCCTGTCCTAAAGGTACCTACCTCCGTATTAAATCCTATAAATTTTTCATCAGTTATAGATAACATTTTTTGGGAGAGGAACATTGAACAAATCGGTTTTTTACCCTTTTCCAAAAACACCTTTCTCTATTTAAATACCAAAGTACTATAGCATGGGTTAACGCAAAGATTTTGCGAAGCTCCAATGCATAAAAATTAAATCACACCTAAGATATATGTTAATCACCTGTTTGTACCAGGTTTCTACTGCCCGGAGGGAGCAAACAAAGCGACACAATGTCCCAAAGGGACGTTTAACGACGACTACATGAAGGGGACTGAGGAGGATTGTTCACCATGTCCTGCCGGATATTATTGTCCTGACGTTCCTTGTGATGCATCTAAGGGCTGCGAGTAAGTTTCATAATCTGCCATCGTTAACATGGCAACGTAACCATGGTAACTTTAAACTTATAACTAGTTTTTGTATATTTTACCCTACTCTCAGATTCCTTGGTTTACTTAAGGAAAATGGGCTGTCAAAAAGGTGGGCCCAGCCCATTCTCGTGTAAAGTCAATATGTTATAGCAGTTAGTCGAACCAGTTTGTTCGTCGGTTTGTCTGTCAGTATATCTGTCAGAATATTTGTCAGTATGTATGTCAGTATATCTGTCAGTATATATGTCGGTTTGCATGTCTGCTTTACCGAAGTAACCCTCCAGAGTGACAACCCTGCTTTGCACGGAGAGTGAGATGAGTGTAAACTTCACCTGTAACGAAGACAGAAGTAATTGTTCCTTCCCCGCTGTGTCCTGTACCAGGGATAACGTGACGTTGGACATGCCTTGTGACACCGAGGTTCGTTCAGTATACCTCACATCTTCTCTTCTTCTTCTCGTGCCTTTCTTTTTTGTTGGAAAACAATCGATTCCAATTTGGAAATTAAGATAAAACCAAAATTACAGTGATTTCATCTGAACTTTCCTGTCAGAGCAATAAATTTCACCAAATATTTATTAATCCAAAATAGCGATAAGAAGGGTTTTCGAAATGGTATATCAGATTCCCGTATATTTATTACTCCTCGACACGCCTACATGGTATTGTCTCCCAGGACGAAGGAAACGAACAAGTTTGTCCTAGAGTGTCCGCTAACAAAGAACCCTGTGTTAATGGCCAGTACTGTCCGGAAAAGTCGACCGAACCAAGGAAGTGTGGAGAAAATTACTACTGTCCCAATGCTAGTGAGGAGATACTGTGTCCGCTGGGAAAAGTCTGCAATGGTACCGAGGTGAGATATCTGCTGGATAAGCAGAAAAAGATGAATTTATATCTCCCTTCCTGATTTATTAATTACGTTTCAATTTAACGTTTCAATTTAGTCCTCTCAATTTACGATGATCGCCCAACTTCGCTATCTTGCTTGATATTTGTCTTCTATTCGTTCAATTCAAGTAGAACCTTAAGCTCAAATTGACCTAAAAAACTGAACTTGTCCTGAAAAACTGATCTTGTTCTGCAAACGTCAAATTGTTCTGCGAGATATTTACTGAATTCGCAGAGACGCAAAGTAGCTTGATGTTTGTTTGCTATTCGGTCAATTTTAAAAATTAGAAAAACGCTAAGCTCAAATCGCCCTGAAAGACTGAACTTTTTCGGCCTACCTCAAATTGTAAAACCTGACCTTGCTGAAAACAACCCTGTTCTCCAGACGTACTACGACTGCCTGGAGTACAACTACTGCCCGGTAAACCAAACTAGCGGTAAAACTAAGAACAAGAAATGTCCGGCGGGCAGGGAGTACTACTGTAACAGGGAACTGAACGGGGACTGTCAGACATCTCTAGAAGACACTTGCAAGTATTGTGATCCTGGTTTCTATAGAGACGAGGAAATGGCTAAAGACGCTGCCTCTCCTTGTTTGGTGAGGAGCTACTGTTTTCAGGGATTTAAGTATAATGATTGAAATTATTTACATCAGTGACTTTTTTGTATATATACAAAATATTTGGGTAAATTTAAAGATTTTGAGTCTAAGTATGAAAAGTTAGTCGATCTATAAAAACACAAGTTCGTGATTTAAAAGAGAATTTACTTGAGCAAATAAGCAGTAAATATCTGATATTTATTAAGAGAATATGCTTTAGCAAATAAGCAGTAAATATCTGATATTTACACCACCCCAGCCCTGTAAAGCCGGGATTGTTTGTCCTCTGGGTTCCAAATACAGCTATGTACCTGAGATTGACGTCGATGGGGGAAAAGAAAACAGCACTGTCGGCATTCCAAAGATTTGTCCTTCAGGTTTTTTATCAATATTATTCGGAACCGCGAGACCTTCTTAACCAAGCCCTTATCAATTAAGTCGTGAAGAAATGTCGCTTGTCACCCTCAACCTGTATATTCTATACTGTGTCATGGTTCTTGTTGTTATCCCCTTCACTTTACGATGAGACTAAAAATCTATCCGCTCAAAATAATCTCATCATCAACACCCCGCCCAGGTTTCTACTGTCCTGAACAGTGTGGAAAAGAACGACCCTGTCCCAAAGGAACTCACAACAATAACGAAGGATCCCCTAGTGTAGACAGTTGTCTACCCTGCGAGGAGAACAAGTATAACCCGTTCGAGGGCAGCACCAAATGTTACACATGTGGGGCTGACGCTTACACCCTAGGTTAGCTTGTTATTAACGATCGGGTGTTATCAAAATAACCGCTCAGCTATAACGTGAGGTAGTAACGGTTGCTATGCGACCTGGCTACCAACGAAACCTCTGTCCTATGTTATGTGTCGAACTATTCCCAAATTTCCCTCTTATAAACAGCAACTCCTCTTATAAACAACACCTCCTCTGGTAAACAAAATCTCCTCTTATAGACAACACCTTATATAAACAACACCCCCTCTTAAAAACAACACCTCCTCTTATAAGCAACACCTCCTCTTATAAACAACACCTCCTCTTATAAACAACACCTCCTCTTATAAACAACACCTCCTCTTATAAACAACACATCTCATAAACAACACCTCCTCTTATGAACGACATCTCTTATAAACAACTTCTCTTATAAACAAAACCTCCTCTTATGAACGACATATCTTATAAACAACATCTCTTATTAACAAAACCTCCTCTTATAAACAACACCTGCTCTTATAAACAACACCTTCTCTTATAAACAACACCTCCTTTATAACAACACCTCCTCTTA
>JH156236.1:91082-104799 GCA_000226015.1 Mnemiopsis leidyi
TCTCTTCTCTCTCTCTCTCTCTCTCTCTCTCTCTCTCTCTCTCTCTCTCTCTCTCTCTCTCTCTCTCTCTCTCTCTCTCTCTTTCTCTTCCTATCTCTCGGTTATTTAAAATGAAAAGTAACCTGCAATTGCGAAACTGAGTTGAGTCACTATTAGCAGCAGAACTGCTATTCCACTTTGAATCATTCTGGAGGGTTATAGTGTTTGCTTCCAAATACAAAAACCCTAGTAACAGTGAACTATGATTCTAAATGTATTCTAAAATCACCTGTTCTAATAAAGTATACTTAATCACAAAAAACCGAACAACTCGTTCGTTTAAGAAAATTTTCAAAAAGGTCCTTTTCGAAACCAGAGGAATTGAGCCAAAAAGTAGTGAATTTCTACAGGCTTACGATCAGGGACCTAACTTTAGGCTCTTAAGCTAATCTAGGACACGCTTATCGGCCTTGATTTGTTCAAACGGCAAACTTGAGGTTTGAAAGAATTGATATGACATATTGGTAACCCAATAGGACATACAATCCAGGCAACAACCTGTTGTTTTAGGAAGTTTTACGATTTGGGCTCCTGGGTGATTACCTGGGGTAGGTTCAAATACAGGTATCAAGACTCCTGAGGTCTTTTGCGGTGATATCTATTGTTTTTTCGGTATATACTATGGGAGTCCTTGGGTACAGCTAGAAGGAGTTGTCCCCTGGGGACACGGTAAGAAATCCTCCTTGTTCATTTGGAGGCCAAAAACCGTTGACCAAAAAAGAAGAAGGAGACAATTTTGTTTTTAGCAGCACGGCAAGAAGAAAGAAATTCAAGAAGTTAAAAATGTGGTTGTGAGGATGGCTTTATCCGCGACCGATTAATTCATTATCTCTAAGCGTGGAATCTAACAGCTCTTACCGCTCCGAGCTGTGCTCAGATTAACGTCTTAATGGTACTCACAAAATCTCTCTTAAGCTTAAACACCGAATGTCGATAAATCTTACAAACGTTACTAAAAATAGACAAGATTGCCAGAATCTCTGTTTAGCCCAATAAAAAAACAAGAAAAATTTTTTATTAGTCTGTCGTTTTGTGTCGTTCCAAGGAAGCCACTCATGACTGCAACAGGTATATAAATATATTTAGATCTTAAAGAAAAAAAGGAGTAGGACAGAGTAGAAAAATGACCTATTTTACTTTCTAGCCGTCTTAAGAGAACGCATCTGAAGTGGATGGTGACAACAACTACAGGTGTGTGTACTTGTCAATATCTACCCGGGGGCTTAAGTCCCACGGCAGGATTTAAGGAAATACAATAAACATTTTCATTGTTATTAGATGCTTATACCATTGTTTTTTGAGGTTTGAACTAAAAGCCAACGGTGCAAGATTATTTGTGAGCAATTTAGAATTAAAAAAGTCATACAGACTATCATGTTTATGGGCTGGACTTGGGCAAGACACCTTCCTAGAGGAGGATGTCTTCCCATAATCTGTCGTTCTCGGTACTCCCGCAAGTTGAGTTTCTGTTTGCAGGCGTCAAGGACTTTAGCCATGATATTGAATGATTTTGTGATGGTTTAATTGTTGGCTATTTACTGCATTACGATGTAACGATGAGTCTGTTAAATACAGTTGTCTCAATGAAATCCTGACAGTCGACACGATGACACTGGGATGGTTTGGTAAACTTCGGATGACGCCAGTGACACCTGGTCCCCAGTGGGTTCCCAGTTTTCGGTGAAACGTCACAATTATAAAATTCTCACGTCTACATGTTAACTAGTTTCACAAGCTAAACTTGATAGGTTCCCAGATGTCGGTCACCCGAAAAAAGGGGAAGGAAAATTACAATATGGCAATATTAAACTTAAGTATTACCATAGCATAGGAAACCAAGTATGAACGAAAACGAGGAATTTCTCAACTCAAGCATTTCAGTTGCGTGCATGTTGCGAGGTAAGGTATCAATGAGAGAAGTGGACAAACACATGGCGGATCTCCAGGCCAAACACAGCTCCTCCTTTGTGGAGTGGGTGCCTAGCAACGTGAAAACTGCGTGTTGTAACGTCCCTCCTAAAGGTCTCAATGTTGCAGGTTCGTTGTTTTTTCAAATATCCTCCTGTTTCTCAAATATCCTCCTGTTTCTCAAATATCCCACTGTTTCTCAAATATCCTACTGTTGTGGAGGGTAATTTATTAAGACAAAACTAGACGTTTGTTTTTGTTGGAGCGACTAATAATTAATTAAATCAAAATGATCTTTGTCAATTTGATTAAAACGTTATTTCGCCATATTGGAATTTCAGGAACGTTTATCGGCAACAACACGTCTATACACGAATGCTTTGGAAGAACTTTGGAGAGATTCTCGCAAATGTTTTCCCGTAGAGCATTCACTCACTGGTATACCGGGGAGGGCATGGACCTTCAGGAATTTACTGAGGTTTGTTTGTGTTTGTTGGCTTGTGTACTCTACTGGCTGTGCTCTAATTTTACTCTAACTTTTCTCTAACTTTACTCTAACTTTACTCTAACTTTACTCTAACTTTACTCTAACTTTACTCTAACTTTACTCTAACTTTACTCTAGTTTATCTCTAACCAGTCCAGTTGTTGCTGGGCCATTATCCAGCCTTAAATGGAGAATAAAATAGTAAATAGATACTTAACTCACTCTTACTTCAGTCTGACCAAACTCGACATCTCAGGCTGAGAACAACTTGCGAGACCTGTGCACGGAGTACTTGAAATATCAGGAATGTGGAAGTGAGGGAGGGAGTGAGGACGAAGATGAAGTGTATGAGGAGGATTAGAAACAGTTTCTGAGAAACTTACAAACTGTTGGTCAGTGTCGTTGATACAAAGTTGATTATAAGCAGCTCGTCCACCTCGATATGCGTGTGTTAAGGTGCTGAGGATTGTTGTTGAGAAACTTTTAGAGCTAGAGTGTTTTACTATATTTAAATAGTGAACAATTTAGGTGAATAATTTTAGTTAACAATCAAAATTTAAGTGTTGTTATGTTTCGATTGTTTCTGACGCTGTTTTTTATTATTTGAACACTTTAATGGAAATTAATGATTTATTTATTGGCATGGTTTTTGTTTTTTTCTATTTCATGAAATCTATAATTGTGTTATTTCACCATTTATTTTGTTGTCGATTTTGGGATTTCTTGTTTATTTAAAGTTTTATAAATTCATTTGTTTCCGTTGTAAGACAACATGAATTATCATGGGTGTTTACCACAAACGTTATAAATAGTCTTTCTATAAAAACAATCTGCATGTTTGCTCAGTGTACACAGCTGCAGTAGCAGGCAAAGACTCCACACTTACCGTGCTTATTGATGATTTGCTTACATTTTGCTTCTTTGGGTTTGTTGTATAACATCAACAACATCGAATTTACCTGGAACTGTTTTTAAACCAGAAACTTTAAAGAGCGACTAGTTGCAAGATTTCAGTGTCGATAAATCAACATAAATTCCGAGAAATAGCTACATGATCTCGAACCCAATATCAAATTTTTTTCATATTTGTTTGAGACATCCATACTTTTGCCATCTTCTCTGTACGTTTTACTCATGATTGAATGTCAAAAATATTCCCCCAATTTACTTTAAACACATTTTGGGTTTACCAAACCTTCTCAAGTTCGAGAGAGAGATAAAGATGAGGGAGATTATTCATATACAAGTTGGACAATGTGGTAACCAGATCGGTACTCAATTCTGGGAGAGTATTAGCAAGGTGCGTACAATTATATGTTTATAGATACCAAACAATGCAACTTATGTTTTGGATATGGCCTAAAAGGCGCGACTTTTTTGCGTAAAGGACACAACCAACTCAGGTTCTCATTAACACTCGTTACTCCCCAGGAGCATGGTATAGACAAGGACGGGCAACATGACGGAGTTAATGACGTGATGCTGAACAGAGCTGATGTGTACTGGAACAAGGCTTCCAAGGGCAGGTACCAGAGTACATTAGTCTCACCATCATCTTCTCTCTTTCTTTAAATCACTTTATCATAACATAAAGCTGCTATGGATCTTGTAATGTAGAATGAAAATGAGTGAAGTGATTCCACATTTTGCTGATTTACCCTAAGACATGATATTTACAAAACACTGAGAATATCACGTGACTTTGTACAGGTTTGTACCGAGGTCGGTGATAGTAGATCTGGAGCCCGGGACGATAGACGCCGTGAAGGGGAGCGAGTGGGGCCGGATCTTTAACCCCAGCAACTTTGTGTTCGGAGCAAGTGGGGCGGGTAACAACTGGGCTAAGGGACATTACACTGAGGGAGCTGAGATCGCTGACTCGGTAAGAAGCTGATTTTGGTGGGTGGAACGTCGGCAGTTTGTCTGCACTTAAGTTTTTAGAATGCATAATAAAAAGGTCTACGTTAAAGGTGAACACGACATGACTGAATTACACAGCGTAGCGCCCGCATATCTTTTTGAACCAGAATTCATACAAATTCAGAATGACTACCCTTGCCATACAGAACTGAACAAAAAAGGTGAATTCATACTACATGATTTACACTCTGTGTGCCCGGCGTATTTGCTTGATGAGCATGTGCAGATGCCTGATGGTAATGATTCTATGAACCAGACTATGTAAAATATCTCGGTGTCTATTTTGATAACAGCCTTAGATTCCAACGACATATTGACATCGTCACGTGTAAAATAAGCAGGCTTATCAGCGTATTTTGGAAAAGTCCGCATCTGACTCAAGAAACTAAAAAGATTATCTACCACAGTCTAGTTCAATCACACCTTAACTATGGAATACTCATCTGGGGCTCCAGCTAAAGTAAGAACGTTGTAGGAAAGTATGAACTTAACCACATTCCAGCCAACTTAAAAAACGTTAATACTGTAATTAACAAAATAATACGAGCAATTGCAAGAAAGCCGAAATATGATAAAACGACAAGATTAAATACACCTTCCAAGCCGCTCTATCAAGAACTTGAAATACTAACTCTAAATAATCTATACTATTATAACCTTGGTTTATTAGCGCACTCTTTTTATTATTCTGATCATCTTCCTGATAAAATAGCCGAGAACTTTGTGTTGAAGTCGTCAGTATCGACCGTAAGAACCAAAAACAACATGTTTGATCTGTATTATACTGTACCAAAGAAAGATTCCACCTTTAGAAAACCTACTTTAGCCAGTACAATATTCTGGAATCAGCTACCTAACAATCTGAAAAGTATACGAAGTAATAAGACCTTCAAAGCAAAATTAAAAGACTATCTCTTAAAGATGTAAGTTCTATTGTACATCAATGATCAAAGCCACTATTAAATAATATCAGCATTATATTCAAATATCTTTGTATAAACGCTCGCTGCTGTTTCAGAGTCAACATTGCAGTCAAGAAACGTAACAAATTGTGTTCCGAGATACATCCATAAATATAAATTATCGATAAGTTATATAGTTTTTTAGTGGAATTTTAGTTACTGAGCTTTCAATAACTAAAATTTTACACCTGGGGACCGCTCTTTCTAGCTAGTAAGCTACTGCGGATCCCAGTTTTTTGCTAACTTGGTCTGGATTCAACCTAAATTTTTTAATGAACGAGTCTATAAAATAGCAATTTGATACAAAATCACTAGAAAAGTAATTATATGATCTGGACCAAGTGATATTGTCATGTGTATTGACCAATTTTAGTTTTCAATTTCAATTTCAATTTCAATTTCAATTTTTAAAGATGAAGGAATCAAATTTTGGTGGCCCATGTTTGTACAGGAGTGCTCCGGCACTTAACACCTGTGTTTTGGTGACCCGCGAATCATTTGATTACATACATCTCTTAGGCGTCCGAGAGCCTAATTGATTGATTTGAAAGATTCAAATAAAAATGTCTCTGCAGGTAGTGGATGTGATCAGACAGGAAGCTGAGAGGTCGGAATGTTTGCAAGGATTCCAGTTTGTTCATTCTATCGGGGGTGGCACTGGATCAGGTAATCTGTAATATACAATTCTAAAACTCGTCTACTATTTCTCAATGATTCAATGAAACGAGGAGTTTCAAAAATCGATGAATAACTGGACGAAAAGCATGCACAGCAAAAGAGGGTTTAACTAATGGTCGTTAAACATCTGTCTTGTATACTTCGGAAAACTCCATTTAGAAGACATCACACCTCAATAAATTTATTTAATTTGTAGTGTTGAAATAGTTTAAAACTATCTCTAGCGTTATAGCGTGTGCGAAATTAACAAACTTACTATTCACATTTCAATTTTCTCATACAAAGTATCCACTTCAGGACTAGGTACTCTACTTCTATCCAAGATGATGGAGGAGTACCCTGATCGTATAAACATGAGTTTCTCCGTCTTCCCCTCAACCCTTGTGTCGGATGTGGTGGTGGAACCTTACAACGCTGTCTTCAGTATCCACTCTCTTCTGAACAACGCTACTGAGGTCTTTTTATTGGGTATGTAGGGCAGGGCAGAGCAGAGCAGAGCAGAGCAGATCAGAGCAGAGCAGAGCAGAGCAGAGCAGAGCAGAGCAGAGCAGAGCAGAGCAGAGCAGAGCAGATTAGAGTAGAGTAGAGTAGAGTAGAGTAGAGTAGAGTAGAGTAGAGTAGAGTAGAGTAGAGTAGAGTAGAGTAGAGTAGAGTAGAGTAGAGTAGAGTAGCGTAGGGTAGAGTAGAGTATAGTAGAGTAGGGTAGGGTAGGGTAGGGTAGGGTAGGGTAGGGTAGGGTAGGAAAGAGTAGAGTAGAGTAGAGTAGAGTAGAGTAGAGTAGAGTAGAGTAGAGTAGAGTAGAGTAGAGTAGAGTAGAGTAGAGTAGAGTAGAGTAGAGTAGAGTAGAGTAGAGTAGAGTAGAGTAGAGTAGAGTAGAGTAGAGTAGAGTAGAGTAGAGTAGAGTAGAGAAGAGTAGAGTAGCGTAGGGTTGGGTTGGGTAGGGTAGGATAGGGTAGGGTAGGGTAGGGTAGGGTAGGGTAGGGTAGGGTAGAGTAGGGTAGGGTAGGGTAGAGCGGAACAGAGCAGAGCAGAGCAGAGTAGAGTAGAGCAGAACAGAGTAGAGTAGAGTAGAGTCAATAACTGACACTCCTCTTCACCCTCTTCAGATAACGAAGCTCTATATAGAAGGTGTGTGCAGGATCTAAAAATAGAAACTCCTAGTTACAGAGATCTGAACGGTTTAGTTAGCAGAGCTATGACTGGCGTTACCACCTCCCTCCGACTTCCTGGGCAGGTATGAAATATATCATGTATTGTATTCCTTGTATTCCTTGTATTCCTTGTATTCCTTGTATTCCTTGTATTCCTTGTATTCCTTGTATTCCTTGTATTCCTTGTGTTCCTTGTATTCCTTGTATTCCTTGTATTCCTTGTATTCCTTGTATTCCTTGTATTCCTTGTATTCCTTGTATTCCTTGTATTCCTTGTATTCCTTGTATTCCTTGTATTATAGGGTGGGATCTAACTTTAACGTAACTTTGTAGGGGAGGGATGCTTCGGTTTACTTCAGAAGTATTTGTATTAATCAGTGATCAATTGATGATTTATGTCACTTTCACAATCAGGGAAAGACTTTTCACTAAGTCACATTACCATTTTTCAGTTAAACGCAGATTTGAGAAAGTTAGCTACTAATCTTGTTCCTTTCCCGCGTCTAAAGTTCTTTATTCCAGGCAAGTTTAATTTCATATCTTCTTGACGTTTTAATAACATGTATGTTAGAATTTTCTGTCGACTGAAAAAGAGAGATGTATTAACTCTGACGTTGGGTGGAACTGTTCCCAAAATACGGAGATTACACTCAAATAAGGAAATGAAGCAATTTGCTTTAATCTAAGTGCAGCTGTTAACGCCGTCTTAATTAGCTCCGGTATTTTGATTTGTTGAAACTGGTCTACTGAGTTTAGAGCGTGTGAAGATGAATTAACGCATTGAGCTGGTAAATTGCTCTTTTCTTGTATCTGCTCAATCACAAACATTCGCACTGGCAAACTGACCTAAAATGACAAGCTTTATCGGATCATCAAAGATTATGAAGGATTACGCCCGCTTGGTTAGGTCTCTGGCGGGCGCAAGGTTTCCACCACTCCGATTCTAAATCAACTTTTCTTGATTATAATATATTGCCTGTCTAATTCTGATTAAGAATGTGGAATAAAAATTTGAATGGAACATCTTACACACGCCGAAATATTTACCATAGTAACGGGTAGCGGGCATTAAGGTGAAGTACAATAGCACAAATCTCAATCAGGATACGCACCTTTGTCTGCTAACCAACGTAACGATAACGCTAACTTAGTCTCAATCAGGATACGCGCCTCTGTCTGCTAATCAACGTTACGAGAACGCTAACTTAGTCTCAATCAGGATACGCGCCTCTGTCTGCTAATCAACGTTACGAGAACGCTAACTTAGTCTCAATCAGGATACGCGCCTCTGTCTGCTAACCAACGTTACGAGAACGTCTAACTTAGTCTTAATCAGGATACGCGCCACTGTCTGCTAACCAACGTTACGAGAACGCTAACTTAGTCAAAGAGCTGTTCAGTCCGAGAAACATGCTAGCCGCTTGTGATCCTAAACGTGGTGTCTACCTCACTTGTAAGTACTTGAATTTTAGGTTCTACTTACTTGTAACATTTGTAAATGCTTACTTCAATACTTCATAGTTGTAACGGTACTTTATAGTTGTGACTTTGTAGAAATAGGTAAGTACTAAGTAGTGATTTTTAATTGGAGCTTCGATTTAAAGATATAATTTGGCTTAATGACTTCCGACTAACGTAGAATTTAAGGACTTTTACCCTCTTTAAAACTTGCTCCCTTTACTAGTATTAGTATATTGGAATATACTCTCGAAAATAAAGAATAACCTGACTAATTCTTCACTATAACTATAACTGATGTACAATATAACAGGTGCGTGTATATTCCGGGGAAAGAATCTGTCAATGCGGGAGATAGACCACCAGCTAAACGCTCTGCAGAACAAGGAGAGTGCTTACTTTGTGGAGTGGATGCCGAACAACGTGAAAACAGCGGCCTGTGACATACCTGCCCCGGGAGAAGAGAACCAGCAGAGCGGTGAGCAGAAATTGTACAGCTTTTGTTTTAGATCGCCGTACACTTTAATTTTTTATTGCTGTTCAACCTTTTTGGAAAATACTCCGGTCCACGACGACCTCTGACTAACGTAAAGACGTTGAAACAAGGATCTTATTATCAGTAGATTAAAATCACCATCAGTGTTTAAAGCGTTGAAGATGAGTGGTCATTGGAATGGTGCTACGAGAAAACGATGTATTATAGTATTATTATAGTAGCTGTAAGGAGTGCATCTGTGTCAACATATTATGCAAATGCCAACCACGTGTATTGATCTGGGCACGCACGAAAAATTACAGTTTACTTTTGTTGTACTTACAGTGAATTGTGAGACGTCTTTGTTTGTTGTCTTTTGCTACCTTGGAGACTGATCGCAGTTTCACTACACCATCCCTGGGTCACGGTTGCGTACTTTTGTATATCAGTTGCAGAATTTATTGAACAATCTCAAATATTTCGTGTAGTATACGATTGTACAATTTTTCAAACAAACCTATCGTCTAAAATTCTGTCAAAGGAGAAGATGAACTTTTTCTTTCTTTAAAGGTCTAGACTGCATAATGTTAAATGAGACATGAATAAAAACTACACGAATCTCCCCCCGTACACTCCCGCACCAGAAGACTTTGTTACAGCTGCAGACCCGAGTGACGAGATAGATCTAGCTGCTACCCTGGAACCCTACTTCGAGACGAGCGTCCCTTGCATCCTCCTCAGCGTCATGACGATCTCTCTCAACATCTTCGTCATACACTACTACCGCCGTTCTAGACTCACCTTCGTCCCTCTCCTCTACACCTTGATCTCTGGGTTTGACATCCTGACAGGGGTGGGGGTGATACATCAGGCTGTCGTCATCTCACTGTTCACCAGAGATGTCCTCCAGGAGAGGGTCCTTGACTACAACACTGTTTTCTGTTACAACATCGTCGCGTTGAGTTATAAACTTTCCATATATGGTAATGTTGTCCTTGCGGTTGCCAGGACGCTAGTCATCTTGCGGCCCCTGCACACCAGGATACATATCAAGACAGTGGTGATAAGTGCTGCTTTGTATGGAGTATGGACTTATATGGTTAATTCTTACCGGGTACGACATCCACAAAGCGTTTGTAGTGTACGGCGATTTTAGTAAGTCGATGTACTACCGCTATCCTGTACAGGGTATGGAACTGTTGTGGGACGTCAGAGAAAACATAGCGGTAGAGAACGTTCTGATTGTAATATTACTTGTAGTCCCGTATCTACTTCCGGTCTTGGTAACCATGGTAACCTGTGTAATTCAGCTGGTCTCCCTGAACCGTCCTGGCATGGTTAACAACGCGTCGCAACGTCACGTGACTCTTACCATAGTCCTCATGTCGGGGTTGTTTGTGCTGTGTAACTCTGCTTTCTCTGTGTTTATGTTGGTCCTGCAGTTTACAATCTTGTATAACGAGGGAATAGACAATTATCAGTATGTGGTCTACACAGCTATATTGGGAACTTTTTTGCCGATACTTAATGCAGCGTTAAATCCGGTAATAATTATCAGTAGGTGCAGGGAATTGAGAGATACATTTTTGGTGAAGTTTGGGGTATCTTCTTATGTGGACCGGGGAGGTGAAGATGAGAACAGTGTTACGAACAATGCTATTGAAACTCAAATTTAGTTGCTTTTATTTCATTACATTATGTTGATATTCAATTAGATGTCTGTATGAAAACTATTATGATATGTAAAATTGCGGCCGGTTTTGCGTTCAACAATTATCAATTGATTTAGTCAATCTTATGGAAAAATTACTTTGTTATTAAAAGCCAAACAAAATACAAATTTCGTCATCAGTCAATGAATTTCATCACAATTTCCACCAAATTGGCATCATATGACTTCACTCTATTCTAAATTAGAAGGCTGATGCCAGTATTAATTAAGATCATGAATATAACAACACTAAAATTACTCATCTTATTGCAGGGACATTTATAGGGAACAACACTGCCGTAGTGGACATATTCGCTAGACTACTTGGGCAGTACAAAATGATGTATAAAAAGAGGGCCTTTGCTCATTGGTACCACGGAGAAGGCATGGACGACATGGAATTTGCCGAGGTAAATTCAAACTAATGATACGTCCCGATTTGACAAGAAAACCATGTCTCTGATTTGTTTGTATCACTTGCATGATAGAGGTTGATTAATTAATTATAGAGCTTATAATACTCATTTACGCCTCCCATGCGGCAGACTGGGGTTCGATCCCCGGCTGTGGCAAGTCGGCCAGTCACCAGACTGTGTCTGGTACAGCTTCGGCTGGAAATGCACACTCCCTGGCTCGTAAGGTTAACCCCCTTACAGCTAGTTAAGTGCCTCGGTACGGAGTGGCTCAGGGTTACAGAAAAGGAGATGAGCACCTCAGGCTATCCCGTCTAAGGGAGTGACCTAAATTTGCATTGCATTTGCATTGCATAATACTCACCCAGTCTGTATAACTATAGAGGTTGTTCCCCAGGCTGAGACCAATATAGAGGACATGATGACAGAGTACGAGGTTTACACCCACAACGAAGAGGAGGAGGAGGAGTATGAAGAGGAAGTGTCGGGAGATAGTTACTGATGCAATAATTACTGTGATTCTATTGATTAACTTGTGGTTTCCTATTATATTCCGTTATTTGATTTAATTCTTCGTATGAATATTTCTATAGTTAACTTGGAGAGGAGAGGGTTTAAGTTTAGACTAATAGCAGTAAACCATGGTTTTGTATATTTCTTTCTTGTCATCAGATTTATTAAATCGGTACTGTGTACTTTAATGATAAAGTAATTTTATTTATTTTTAAGGTTTTGTGTTATATTGTTCGGAATGATTTTTTTGATTAATTTTTTACTAGTACATATGTATATATTATAACTTAGCAATCACATTGGAATTGCATTAAACCTTTGTAATTCATTTGAAGACGCTTATATGCTTCAAGAGGATAATTAATCTTGAGATTTCCTTTCCTTCTGTATGGGTACTAGATATTAAAAGCTGTGAATTTATGAAGTTTGTGTAATTAATTTTGTCGCAGAATCTTTTGTAATCTGATTGAATAGATCGGGACGACGATAAGTACTGCCAGGCCCTCATCTGCACATGTGAATCGCAAAAACTTTTCATTTGTGTTGTATATCGTCCTCCAGAGTGCCCCACTTTGAGCTTTAGATCGTGTTTGGACTTTATTGACCAGTACATCGCCCAAGGTGCTGATGGTGAATATCAGCTATCACTTCTTGGTGATTTTAATCTCCCCATTATAGGCTGGTCTAACTACTCCATCATCCCTGGTGGATCATCATGTTCCATGGAAACTGCAGGTCTCCTGTAGACTTTATGTCAGAGAATCTCTGTACCCAGCATGTCCTTGACCCAACCAGAAACAACAATGTCCTCGACCTCTACATTTCAAACTCCGAGGACCTTGTTTCTCATGTCTCGACATCAGACACCCACTTATCAGACCATAGACGTGTCGAGATTTATTTATCCTACAATCCATGCTCTATGGTTGCACATGATCCTCCCGATTTTACCATGTCATCTTTTAGAAGTCTCGATTTTCAAAAAGCTGACTTCAGTAAGATCAACAGTATGATATCCTCTACCAAATGGGCCGAACTCTTTGACTCATGTGACCAGGAGGATATTCCCGAGCTCTTTTCCGAGACGCTACTTCAGCTATGTGAAGAATGTTGTCCGAGAAAAAAGCCGCCCAAGAACAAAGCCAGATCATCTGTGCGAATTCCATCTCGAAGAAAGAGACAGCTTCAGTCTCAGTTAAAAGTGGCTGAAAATAATCCACACAGCCCTTTAACTCAAATTGACTCTCTTTAACGGAAACTTGCCTTAGCTCACATCGACATCGGTGATGCTATTAATCAAGATTTCCAACATCGTGAAGAGCAAGCTGTTGAGAAAGTAAAAAGTAACCCCAAATACTTCTACAGCTATGCAAAAAAGTTTTCTAAGAAAAAGAGCAACATAAGTTTGCTTTTTGACAAAGACGGCAACATAAAGTCTGACCCAAAAGAAATTGCCGATCTCTTGCAAAATCAGTTTTTGTCTGTTTTCAGTGATCCCTCAAATTTTCTTTGTAAGCGATATAGCTGATGCCATTGAAGACATTAATCCAAATGCTGCATCTGGTCCAGATGAAATTCCAGTATCACTTCTTAAGAACTGCAAGGAAGCCATAGCAGAACCTATCCACCTTATTTGGAAAAAGTCCTTTTCTTCTGGGAGTGTTCCTAGCTCTTACAAGTTCTCCCACGTCTTTCCTCTCCATAAAAAAGATAGCCGTGCTTTACCGGCTAATTACAGACCTATCTCTTTGACATCTCATGTTATCAAGATATTTGAGAGAGTCATTAGAAAGAAGCTGGTAGACTATCTGGAGATAAATGATCTCATTTGTAATAAACAGCATGGTTTTAGATCTGGCCGAAGTTGTCTCACACAGTTACTTCATCACTTTGACGACGTCTTGGAGGCCCTTGCTAACAATTCAGATTTTGACTCCATCTACCTTGACTATGCCAAAGCCTTCGACAAGGTTGACCACAAGCTTCTCCTGAGAAACTACAAC
>JH156236.1:105485-121445 GCA_000226015.1 Mnemiopsis leidyi
AGGTTTGGAAACCTAGCGATTATTCCACCTTCACGAAAGAACAGCTCAGCAGCAAACCAGTCTTTGTTTGATAATTCATTTGCAGTTCAAGGGCCGAAGTTATGGAACGCAATGCCCTACCACCTGAATGTCATTCAAAACCTCGAGCAATTCAAAGACCAGCTCACCAAGTTCATGCTATCCCTCCCTGATATGCCACCAATCAGGGGATTCACTCCACCTAACTCCAATTCTCTGCTGTGCTGGCGAAATGACCGAGGAACAACCTCGCTCTGGGGTGGTCGGATGATCTGATGGCCCTATCAACTTTTGATGAAACTCAACATAGGTCACATAGGTAGGTCATTAACAAATTGAGATAAACATTAAACATAAAGAATGCTTTTCCCCATTGACTAGGCCCCCATGAGTCCCCGAAATACCTCTCTCTATCACCTGTGTCTTACAACAACTCTTAAAAGAAGTTCACCCCACAACACAACAATACGTCAAATACCCACACATAGGTCTACAAACCTCTAAGAGAAGTTAGCCCCACAATACAACAATACGTCAAATACCCACACATAGGTCTACATACCTCTAAGATAAGTTCACCCCACAACACAACAATACCTCAAATACCCACACATAGGTCTACAAACCTCCAAGAGAAGTTCACCCCACAACACAACAATACCTCAAATACCCAGACATACATCCACAAACCTCTAACGTCAAATACCGACACACATACGTCTACAAACCTCCAACGTGTTGAACTCAGTAATGTGTTCATGTTGCTGATGTTTGATCAGGGTGGTGTTGTTCCTCCCTCCGGTCATGATGTCCACCCAGTCCGGGATGTTATAACTCGAGCTGTTGTTATTGTTCATAGCTCCCTTCTCTACTTTCCCTCCTCTACTTCCTCTAGTTTGTTCGGGTGAGGTTATTTAAGGTAGTTTGCAATGATTGCAGGGAGCAGACCTACAACTAAATCTTGGCAAATTTTAAGTAATATAGTGAATTCAGCACCACAACTCAAAGACCAACGTAATAAAGATAGTATAATGATAGTTTAAAAAAATTGAAGTATTGATTTAAGTGAAAAATTGCGGCAACAGAAACGGTTACGAGCTTGCAAAACTTTCCTCAAGGCATCACGAACTGAAGCTCTAGAACTTTTTAAACTCTGTCAAAAGTTTAACGTGTTTTTAAAACGTTTGCTTTTTGATGAATTAGGGCTGGAAACTGTGAAAATACGGAGTACACAGTATCTCTGTTCCTTTTTGTTTTAACCGCTCAAATCGAGTGTACTGTAGACATGCTTGTTTTCATGGAATGTAGAAAATACCGGTAATTGAGCTATAGAGTTAGTCCACTGAACTATATAAATTGTTAATGAGTTTTAATCAATGACTTGGAGGGAGATTCTAAGTCAATTTCGCTTTGCTGTCTGATCTTCTTCACTTTTGAGTTAGGGGTTTTGTTTTATTCGGACAAAATCAGCTGAAGCATCATAATCAGATTATTGACGGACTGACTGGTAATTATAAGTGTCTGCCTGAATGTCCAAGAGCTAATAATTCAACAATGCAACCTCAATTTTCAAATTACAGCTATTTTGTCAAGTCTATTCATCAAAAACGGTGATCCGTGCAGAAAAGAGTTGCCCTTTGTTTTATAACTTTAATAAATCTCTAAATCACACCCGTGTTGCGCCTCGATCAAGGCCAGAAGTACACGAATTTCATAGTTACCGCAGTATCCTACAACTTCCCTAAGTTTTATACTTTTAAATCTAACCAAATAAAGAATCTCATGCAAAACAGAACGGTATTTCTGGGGAGGTGTCTCAAATTTTTCAAGATTTTAGACCTAATTCCACAAACTTAATTGGACCTGCTTCACGGGTAGCGATCAAATACTCTCAGTGACACTCTCAATGGACACATATTGACCACCAAAAACGAAGGCAAGAGCAGTTAAAGAAATGGAGTTTGAAATTTGAGACACTTTCCTAGAAATAGCGTTCCCATTATTAATTTATTATCGTTACTCAAATAAATTTTAATCGATAGTAAACCTTCACGTTACACAGATCTTACCTTGCCCATCATAGTTATAAATTCAAAGCATGAAAAGGTGAAATGGCAATGAATTCGTTTCTACTTAATTGAACATAATTTAGAGCAAATTGCTTAATTTGTCGTACACATTTTGAAAATTACCCGTCTAATTTATGCGTCACGCTCATATAAAAGGTATCTAATTATTGTATTGTGATTTCCGTGTCTGAAGTCTATAATAGCTGAACAATTTCACAGCGTATGGGGTAAGTTATAGATTAGAATTTCAGTTTTTCAAATTAAACCACATGGACTTTAAATGGTAAGGCATCAATTTTACATCAACGACCGTCTAAAAAGCAGAAAACCGTTCATCTCACATAAGATCAACCTAATTAAAAACGGTCCCTTATAACGTGAATAATAAATATCTATTATATCAACAATTATGGGTTACCGTTAAGTTGGAGAAGACCAATAACAAACTCTCTCCAAGACCAAGGACCTTGCATTGTAGGCGTTGTTTTCCTGTCATTTGCTGCAGTAATTGGCCGGGTCCTTCATTTGTATATATTGAAGTGAGGATATTTATCAGGGCGATTTTATAAAGTTTGAATAGCTGGCTAAAGAGCTTAGAGTCAGTTCCATCCGAAATTTAGGGAAGATTATACATTCTATGTGAGCCAGATCTTTTATCTAAAAAACGTCAAAAACTTTACTTCTGAACTTCGCGACGGTGAATGTCTGTTATTATAGGGCTATGCAGCTACAAATTAGCTCGGATAACTCGGATTTGAAGCCGAATTGAACTGAACAGTTGAATCTGACTAATAGAAATGATTAAATGAAATAAGACACTCTCATATGACTTAACAGAAATGACATGTTATGTAATTAACGAAACATATGCTTTTGAAAGATTTGTTCCTAAGCTAAATTATTAGCTAAATTGCAATGATGAGGAAATGTCAAATGGCAGAGCCAGAAGAAAACTCGACAGCAATATTAAAATTGACAAATTTGTTGAACACAAAAAGCTGGTTTTGTTTTTTATTTTAAGCAGATAAACAACTTCACAGCATTTAAAGGAGTCGTGTGTTTCAAGTCAAGCTAACACATTTATTGAATTAGTTCATGTTAACCATAGCAAAATGCATTCTTTCAATTAGGTCTATACTGCTTTTCAATGGATGACCCAATGACTTATGATATTAATACCCATTATACCTAAAAACGTCGCATTAAGACATGCCAAATGGCTTCCATTAAACTGCTAACCTCACAAAACAGGGTGTCGAAGTAGCTAAATTATCTACGTAATTTCTTTCATCATTAATGTGCCAGTTGCATAGATACATAGTCATAAACCCATGAGGTAAGGCTTAAATTACGACTAAATGTTATAAAATCATTGCGTCAGAATTAATATAGGTTGCGATATACTATATCGCAGAGCGATAAAGTTTTGTAACGCATAGGATTTCTATATAGTACTGCACTTATAACCATTAATTATATCTCTACAACCTTATACCGATATCATTTTATACACAATACCCGCATTAATTCGGCAGTGATTCATAGAGGCTAGATTTCTTCTTTGTAGACAGCCCTAGCTTAATTGAGAACACATTACTTGAATGACTACTATATATATATCTCTTCAATCTCCATCAAGAGCTTTTCAAACATAGCCACGAGTTTTTTACCCCTTACCTTTCTTACACCTAACCTTTCTTATCCAACCCCTACAACCCCCTCACCCCTGGCACTTATTTAACCCCCCAATTTAGCTGCTCATTAGTCCTCCCAGTTCCCAATACATATAGCCTGCTTCACTTCATCTATCCCTCAAAGACGTGCAGAACAGTCGCTCTTAAAACATCCAACGGCAAAGTAAACAAAGATGAATCCAATGATAAATATGAGGGACCTAAAAATGAAACAAAATAATAAGGAACTGCAAATTATGAAGGAATTAGAAGTGACTGTGACCACCCTAATTTGGGGACGAAGATAATGCAATGTCGAATTTTATGATGAGCGGTGTACAAAATTTCGAATTGCTACACTTATTACTATCAATATGTCTACTGACCACATATTTATAGAATATAACTATTTGTCGTCTCCCTATCATTCATCGCATGGAATTGTATGCAAGATACATCACGATTTTAAGGAATCAGCTATAATTTTCTATAGGAACGCTAGTAAGCTAGTAGTATGTCACTGACGCGAGGTTGGTCTTACAACCTTACAAGTGTTTGGCACCGTGGGTCTAGGGTAAATAGTAAGAACAATTTTTTAGTTAAACCGAGGAGAACAAAATGTGAATTAAAGTTTAAACAGTATAGAAGAAATGGGAGTTAAGTTTTGAAACTTTATACTTACCAGTAACTCAAGTTAAATTTACCAGTTCTCAATCTTCTGGTTACACAGATAGTAGATTCTTTCTTGATTATCTCAGCTAACTGGAGAAGGTGTTATTCATTTTTTGCTGCAGTAGAATTAAGGGTGGGCAATTATCCTTTATGGGAGGGGAGTCTCCCGTTCGATCACTTTTGCCAGCGCTAAAATATACGGTAAGTTCTTATCCCCTAAATATCAATTGGGTTTCACACAATTTTGAATTGCAGAAAAAAGGTCAAGAGAGGTGCAATGATGCACAGCAGTAAAAACAAAAAAGGAAACAATCGAATGCCAAATTACTTTTTTTAAAAGCCAAAAAAACAATCAAGAAGGCCATTTCCAAACTTTCCATTTTGGTGTAGCGATTAATTATCCTTAGGGAGAAACCCCACACCCTTTACTACTACTAGAGCTTAATCTAATAAAATTTAAAACGTGTTAAAAATGTGAACTACACAAGGAAAGTGTTGGAACAAAAGATAACCCTCAGTTCACTATAGTACACCACCTAATCAACAAGCTTTCAACCACGAAGATAAACAAATATGGTATCATATTGTGTCATCCTGAATTAAACATAAGGTACCCAAACTACATAATAGGAGAGTATCAAAATATTGAATTTGTAAATTACTCAAACAATTACGGTCAAATTTATGAGAAGACTTATAATTGAATAGCAATTATGATATTGGCAATGTAAAATGATAATAGCGCTTATGATATCTCATAAGATCTAGTTACTATTACTAACAAATATCGATTACCAGTCTGTGCAATTGTTATGTAAAATGTATGATAATAATTTAATTGTATGTAGATTAAGTATGTCGATAAGTATATCTGTACATTCCGAACTACCGTCTGACAAATCGGTGTGTATGTGAATTGAGGAAAATGCATTTTGCTGGCGATTTTCCAAAACTGAATAGCTGGAAATGTTTCTAATTTCTCAAAGGGCTCTTCTATACTATCTAAATCAAACTCAACGACCAATGCTTATAAGTATCTATTTATCTTCTATATGTACACTATAGTCCGATCAACTTTTGTGCGGTTAATTGAGGACCGGACCTGTACGATTGCTTTATTCTCTAACTGATCTCCATCTACAGAGTCAAACCTAAAGTTGATGGACAATGAAGATGATAAAGGATAAAAGTGAAATATTAACTTTAAGTTATTTGGGACCCACACCAAGATGCTGCGTATGCTGTATGGTGGTGATTGCTGAATGTCATATGAAGGGACAAGGACAGCAATGACGTACTGTTATAATAGAGGATGCTTCAGAAACTATCAGACAAGATCCTTGATCAGGAGCAGGAGATTAAAACTGGCTGGACACTGCACATTAGTCATCCTGGCCTCTTGGCAAACGATCGACACATTGCGAAGTGATGCAAAAAGGGGTAGACCTAAAATTAAATAGAGTTATCTGCAGTTAACTGCGGCTGTTTTCAGTACGATTTAACTTTTAGGTCTGCAGTGGGTTTTTCTGTAGACTGAATGTCTACAGAAATCAGCAATCAACTCTCCAGGGCTTGGCATTTTATCCTCTAATCAAAACTTACTTACTTATCCTACCAATAAAAAATATCAGATCATAGACAGATCGCAGACAATAAACAACAATTCATGGATGATGTCCTGATAGTAATTCTACTAGTCAGCGGTTCAATCAGAGCATACAGAGTAATAACCACTTTACTAGTTCCTATAAGTTAGTTTCTCATATAACTTTTACCCAGCAATTACTCCTGACAAATCTGGGTGGATGCCCTGTAAATGGCAATAGTGATCAGTTACTATAGCAGTCGTCCACTCCCGATATGAAGTGTCTTTACAGAGAATGGTACTATTTGTAGTCGTAATGAATCTAAAAACACGACATTTTCTCTGTAATTCTGAAAGTGCTGGTATGACTTTAACTATAACAGCATAACTGGTATTGCTATTACTACTAGTATTTCACAAGTGTCGGTATATTATAAGCACTAAAGAAATTTAAAACTAGAGCTGAAGCTTTCAAGTTCTCCAAAAACACAAAAAAAATAGTATGGTCTTATTGAGCACTTCATGTGATGAAGCAACAGGTGTTAACTGTGAAGTAAATAAAACTAGAAATTAGACCCCATGTTACACTTACAATGAAGAAGACAGGAAAAACAGAGCTAACGACTATAACGAGTAAAAGGTCGAGTTTGTTTCTTGTATTAGTAGTCAATGTTTAGACTTAGGATATAATAAGGAATATCTACAAGATGAATCCATCGCTCACTCAATAAATGTATTCAATTTGTAGTGTTGAATAAGTATCGCTGGGTTATAATATTGTCTTCCAAGTGTTAATTGGAAGACAAGACAAGATTGGATAATTATCAAACCAATAACGACACTAACAATCAGAAGTGACAGAATCCTGCGTGAGTTTGACTTCTTGCACTTGCACTGCAAAAAATGGGAAATTAAGATTAACTTTGACGCAAAGAAGTGCTACCAGGAAACTGTTCAACTTCTAGCAAATTATCGAGAAATTGTGACATGGAAGAATTGTTCAACTTCAATTGAAGAACAAAGCGTCGTTTAAACAATTATTGACATTATCGACAAACCAAATTAGACAATTACCGTGACCTTGCCTTTATGTTATACTTATAGAGTCAGAATGTACTAAGTTGAGATTAGTAGCTCCTCTCGGCTTATTGCAGTTGTAAGAATAAGACTGGGGGATAATTATTATTTTCAAAATTGCGATTGCAAAGCAAAGGGCTGCTTAATTTCAACTAAATACATCATGTGGCTAATGAATAATAGACCAATCGTTGAATTTTTACCTATTCAGAATGGTCAGAATTTTTTTTCAATACAGCCCGCTGTCTGCATGTCAGTAAAGTTCAACAGTAATGAAGATGTTTAACTTGAACAATTTTTGATGTCAACAGTAATGAAGATGTTGAACAATTGTTCGTTTATGACCTCCGACATCATCATTTCAAATATACAAACTCAAAGTTTCAATTCATGTCTGGAGTAAAACTGTATGTATACATATTTTGACAAGTCGACAGTTAAAAAAGAAGAATAAAGCGTTTAGCAGTTATCTTACACGACAGTGCGCAACACCTCACTGGTATGATTTACAAAAATGGGCCATTCAAGATAGCGCACACTGCAATGACCTTTTCTCAGCTCCCCGACTCGCAAGTCAGATCGCAATGAAGAGAAATAGTGGCCCAGCCCCTTTTTCCGATCTATCATTATCGGCGATTTCTATAGTTATTCAACTTGACATGCAGTACCAGTAGGGTGAAAGTGAGCAGTGAAAGAATACCAAAAATAGTTATGAGAAAATCTACTTATATATCAATGAAATATCACATATTTGAATTAACATCGACTCACCGAATCTGCGTTTTTCAGTCTCATCTTTTAATGAATTTTTTAGCAGTGGATTAGGATGTAGGATGAAGGAATATCAGTGAGAAATTTCCGGACCTCTATCTTTGACCTTGCATTCGTAGTTGAACTATTTGTACATTTAGTTCTCATCAGCTATCGATTATCGCATCTTTACAGTCACATCTGTGTTACATCATACTTTATTGTAACTACCATCAACTGAAAATAGTAATGAGAGTCAGAAGGGGGAATGCCAAGTATATGTTTACTAAGCCTACAGATTATAAGTTATAATTAACAATACATAATAAATTCTTGCATTTAAAGTGAAAGCTGGACTTAATCGTGACATCGTATAACAATGAAAAAATGAACTGTACTACATAAAATTTCTAAATTGATTAAAATCATGACGGATTGTAAAAACGTTTACAAATACAATTAAGATTTAGAGCGCTGCGAGCATAAGAACAATTAAAATCGCGGTTTTCCTCGCAAAACAGTTACTGAAGTCAAAGAGAGCAATTGGTGAAGACAATGCCAATAATGATAATATTAATGTGACATCCAATGCTATACTATTATCATGCAGGCAGGTAGATTGCATAGAACACGAATCTTATTACAGTTGGTAACAAAATTTACTAGGTATATATACAACTCGATCTAATTCATGTGGATAGCCAATCGAGGAGTAATTTTATTGTGGCTTGAAATTGAAGTAAACAATGGAACGTGCTATTATTGGAAATCATTGTAGCCACCACTATAAAAAGTATAGCCGTGTATTGGGATTACAATCAGCACGCTGGACAGTGGCCATGGCAAGCACGCTAGTTTTTTCCGCGTGTAATCACACGAATTCGGTATTCTAGCAATAACAACCCTTCTGAGCTTATGGACGTCAAAATTCTTGAGGAGGAGTCGGAAATTAGTTCCATCACGTGGCAGGGAATTACCAATCAAAAGAAATGCATGACCAATAAATTTTACAAACGCTGTCAGTTTCATGTGATAAATAAATATTTCCGACTCCTCCCCCAGAATTCTGACGTCCATTAAAGCTCTTAAAGCGTTTGATGATGAAAAATGATGAAATGCTATCAACGATAACGAGATTGAAATGAACTAGCGGCCATGATGGTATCAAATAAAATATATGATATGGATCATAACGACGACCACAATTGCATTAAATTAGTGCCTTAGTGGGGACACTCGATATTAAACATATAGTTTCAAAGTTTAACTATAACTATAAGATTTAGAATTAGACATTACACACAATTATGTTGCATGGCACCTGACAGTAAAATCCAAACTTTGAAGTGTGGAAAACAACAAAAAAACCCAAATTTAAATGTTTGTTGCTGCCGAGAATTATTAATGCCGAAATAGTCTGAGACTACAGAACGGTACAACTACATCACCTTATAAATGTGACGCAATTCTATGTGGGATGTGGTACTGATACTGGTAAATGATTTGTACAATATTGTTCACACTTTATTTAACTTTTATTTAACTTTTCTTACTTTTTATTGTAGGGGGACCTCAGTCTTTGTTGCGGCTGCATGAGCCACGCAGAGCCCAGTAAACTTTTGAATGGGCATTTCTGGTATAGTTCTAATTCATGTAACTGTTACGGCCCCTCTGGTGACTGAACGGTTAGGTTTTAAGGCAACTTTGAGCCGGAACAGCTGCTTCATACATGCAAGAACAACACTGCAACCACCTCAAACACAGTTTTCTAGCTTCTTATTGGTCAAAATTCGTTACCCCTCCCTTAACTAACGCAGTAACCTTTCTCCATTCATTTGAAATGTTTGTACACACGATTGTAAGCATATGTTAAGTATTTCGTGAGTGGAAACAAGTTGAAAACTACTCCCTTTCGTCAACTAAATTCGTACTGTGTGGAGTACCGGCAGCGCACAGAGGACAAGCTTGATATCAAACCTGTTACAAGTTAAATTTACATTTCAAAATCAAGGGCAGAATTCTGACTTTCAACACTTATGTTATACTGTTGATTCCTCGCAGACGTGACGAAATATTTAGTTGCTTTTCTGTGATAAACTATCACCAAAACAACAAACTTCAAATTCATTTCTCAATAACTTTGACGAAACTAAATAAAACACATTATCTTATCAAACACATTCTACAACAATTATGCAACCGAAATTGTAAAAAAATGTTTTGTAGACAACAAAGACGGCGATAAAAGAAAGCCCGAGATCTTTACAAAAATAGATGAGAGAGTATACTGTCGGGACTTTCATTGATCTCCTCTACCAGTTCGTTGTCCGGAGACCATAGAGACACTCCGAGCAGGTTTTCTTGTAACCCTTGGTCGCTAGCGGGGTAGGTTTTGGGAAGAGAAAGTTCGCCATGGGCGTGGTGTCGTGTATTGGTGTTCGGATGCCTGAAATGTTTAACAGTTGTTTCTAACTAAAATGATCGGATCCAATATACCCCCAAAATGATCAGATCCAATATACTCCACTTGCCTTGGCCACTTCAGATTCTGAAGTCTTCAGAACTCCTATCACAGATCACTTCAGTTTTAAATAGCCGAATTGCAGGGCGTTTCTGGACGTAAGATATACATGATTTTGTACACGATTACTTAACTTTACTTTACAATTCAGTATCAAACTAATCACAAGGCATTAATCGACATGTGTTTATCTACCTCTAATGCAAAGAAATATCTAGAATTACAATTGTGATCGGACACTGATTTGATCTAAATTCCACAAACTGAATGGTCATAGGTCACTAAGTAATAAGTGGCACATATGTGTTAGTTGATAGTTGAAAGTAGAAACCATAAACTTGGCCCTACGCCAGCCTACTTGTTCAGCTTTGTGAAAATTACTAATTTCTACAACACGGCGTAAATAAACGTGCGTTAACTGCTACTTGCGATCAAACTTTAACTACAAAACAGTCGGTGCGCGGTGCGAATAGCATGAACATTTTCAGGACCGCTTAAAACCCACATCCACGCTTGATAAGGAAATTCCACAACCGATTGTTTCTCTCTTTACGACGAAAATCCAGCAAATTACCACGATGTGACATCTCCTACCTCCGAGAGAGTGAAATACCACCCACATAAGATCAGGGTTAACTCCAACCAAAGCTCGATATAGATACAGCGCGTATCTCTGTATCTCCCCTGGCATGTCTCTGCAGGAAGATTTGCGATGTTATCATGCTGCATTTTTCTATAATTTCTCTAGTTGTAAAATGCGGATGTGAAGAGTAAGTTAATAAGTTAAGTAAGTTAGTAAGTTAAGTAAGTAAAGTGAGTTATGCCAATTAAAACAATCAAAACGGAGTATAAACAGTAGATATGCATATAGAAGCAACTACTTATTTCAATACACGTAATCCTCTCTGTCAAACTTGGACCTACTTGTGGAGATATTTGTAGCTGGCGCCAATAATCTTGTACAAATCTCGGTCATGGAATTTAAGGTATGTGGTCAACACCGCCAACGTTTTTAGGACCCGCTGTTGAACTTTGAATTGCACTGAACGCGGCGTCAGCAGCACCTGCGAAAATTTGAGGAATGAGAAATATTAAATGATGTTGTCTCTAGATAAACGTAAATTATCGAAAAGTCGGCATAATTTATTATATTTCATTGGCTCAGAAGAAATTTTTACCTCTGATTTTGTTTCCTTGGCATGTTTGAGTGTCATTCGTTTGAGTTCTTCAAATGAAATGGGTTTTTTAAGAGGGGGAATTTCTTTGGGCTTCGCTATCACGATAATTTTATCTGAAAAAGAAACTCATACAGACTAGCATTTTCTAAAATCTAAGTTGAGTGGAAATTATAAAAACAATATCACATAAACCATACAGTGTGCCATAGAGTGAACCAAAAAACTTCCTCAGTTCTTCATAAATGGGACATTTTCCAGTATTTCCGCAGCAACACAAGCCCATACCTGGCTCTAAAGAACTGAGTAAACTCGGGAGGAGATCTTTCGAGACTCTTTGTTTGATGAAGGAGCCGGATACCTTTGCTATCGTTTGTAAAACTTTGAGTGCTTCCAGTTTTACGTGGTGGTCCTGAAACAAGAATACCTTTAATTCGGAGAAGTTTTAAGGAAGTTCACAGTAAACGTTTGGTATAACCGGGTTATAGTATGACCCACAAGTGATTTCTTGTATTATGTAAAAACAATTTAGTAAGCTGCCGAGTATAGAAAACTGATAAATTACAAGAACTTATTGAATACCTGTAAAACTCTATAAAATATATATTATACACCGAAGTTACTAACAAAGTCGCTAAGAAGACGCTTTTCGAGATGCCACCAAACTTTGTGAACAAGCGGCAACAGCTCATCTTCCCGTTTGGACAGGATGCGCAATGCGGCCGTTATCGTGTGAAGTAGCGTTACACGGCTCTCAGCTTGTACGCACGTCAAGTTTTGTATGGCAACCTGGATAAAACAGTTAGATTGGTTTGCGAATAAAGCAAAATTTACGGATAGCTGAGAAGCATTTAAGCGATCGATCACTGATCAGTGGGTGTATAAATCTACCAACTATATAGCATAAATATCGATTTATCGATATTGATTAAACTGATACAAAGACATTGTTTCCACAGTACTCAGTAACGATTCACCGGAAACTTTAAACAATATGTCGAGTAGAAAATATTCGTACTGGATCAAACCTCGGTAATAGTTTTACACGTTCTAAGATGAAGTGGTAATTTCTTTTCTTCGTCCTCCTCTCCCTCCCCCGTAAAAACGTTCTGTTCGTCCTCGTTCTAAAATATTTGTATTTAACCGGCAAATTTAACAATACGAATACGACACATTTATTTTGGTTTTAATCGGCAGGAATGGAGAGTGTTGGGCCGGTAGCCCCGTAATGTATATAATCCTACCAATGCTATATCACAAGATACAGAACTGCGAAAATAAGCATCTTACTGTGTATACAAAATTACTTAACAAGTGGCATACATTCTATAATTACATAGAATTCAAATACGCATCTTATACATGTTAAACAATTTCATTATAAAAGATATACTTTACTAGAAATTTTACTCACCACTAAAAAAAATGATGTACTAGAAAATGTAAACTTACATTTAAGTTGAAGTACTGAACAAAAGCTTTGTTGAACTCGTTTGGAGTTAGTGTATCCAGCTGAACTCGAATGTCGTCGCGCAGTAAACCCAGCTCTTTTATACTGATCATATTAAAATTAATTATAAGTCTTGTGGGTTCGGAATTATTTTTCTTTATACATTTTGCTATGATAGATTAAACGGACAGACTCAATATCCAACCTATGGCCAAGTTTTTAACACCATGTTGAAAAGTCAGAACGGTCAAATATTATATCTTAACATAGAGATCTCAGGAGTGGAGTCTGTTTTCTAAATTTGTTACAAGCAATAACAATAACAAGATGACACACCTGTACAATAACAAAATAACACACCTGTACAATAACAAGATGACTCACCTGTACAATTCATCCTTCGTGTACTCCTCATCCGGAAACCACTCTTCCAGTTTCAACATGAAAATCTTCAGAAGTCTGAACAGCGCTTTCGTGTGTTGATCGTTCTGAAAATGTAATCATTTCAACCACCAAATGTATACATGTTGCAGGGATTTTAAGCCCAGACAGGCCAGGTACATCTACACATTCTATAACTCTACACATTCTATATCTCTACACGATCTTGTATAACTATACACGATCTTGTATATCTCTACACATTATATTCTATAACTCTACACAAGCTCCAACGACGTGTCCACACTTATTTGCGATACCTCCAGTAGAATGTTAACCTATAACACATTACTAATCACTCTAAACAAACCTGATGAACAGCAATGCAGGCAGTAATCTCGTGTATACAATCATGTAGCGGAGGTAAAGCTTCCTTTGACGAGTGTTTTATCAGAACCTGAGGAAATTACGAGATACTCTTTCTGATTAGTAAATCGATAATTTCTTGCTATTAACGTTGCCTGACATGAATTTATCTGTTTTATAGATTCATATTTTACTATTCAATTTTAATTTAAATATAGACGAATTGCTTCTAAGTAACTAAATGGAGTTTTGGATCGCATAAAGAGAATCTGTTACAAGATAAAGTTTTAAATCTTTCCTGCCAAATATAGCCTTTAATGTTGAGTGAAATTATTTTTCTGGTTCCATAGATTTATGGATAAGTTCATATTTTTAAATTTCTAATGGTAGGATTATCAATTTTATTAATCATGCTTAAATGGGTTTTTGGTAGTCACAAACACATTTAAAGGGTGTCACAATTGTTCACAAAAATTGTTTATCATAATCGAAAGGGAGACTTGGCCATGAAACAAAACTCCATTAAGGAGAGCATCTACTGAGCATCTACTATGTCCAACAAGTTGAGAATGACATCCACAACAATAAAATACCTCAAACAATCTCTATTTTGAGATCCAGGTTTTTTGTCGCTCTAACTAAGTCAAACCGAACAATCAGAACATGAAAAGCACATACATACAACGCTTAAAAAGGTTCTATTTAGCTGTTTTTAGGCAAAAAAAATTGTATTGCTTCTGGCGAATATTCCTTGCTCAATCAGGATACAGTGATAACTTGATTTTTCCAATATTTAGTTTTATATATTTTCCTATAGTTTACTGAGATCCAAATTACCGTTTTTGCTATATATTGGGCTTACTACTCTTTAAACTTTAGTTTGAATTATTTTATTCACTTGAGCGAGATTTAGCTCGAACCAAACTGGGTGTGTCGTTAGATTTAGTACTTTAAGTTTGAAACACATTTTCTATCTCTTCTTTTCTGCCAAAGGTAGCCGGTGTTTTGTATTAAATGTTCAGTGTATTTGCCTAAAGTATCAAATCGTTTTCCATTAGGTGCTGTTCTAACGTCAGTAAGTAAATATCCTAAAAAACACATTTTCAAGTCTACAAAGAAAGTAACAAACAAAAAAGTAACAAAGTAACAAAAAAGTAACAAAAAAGTAAGAAAGTAACTAATTTACCTGTAACACTCTGGTTGTGGTGGGGTACAGATCTAGGTATCTCATGTTGAGACAGGCCGTGTTTATCACATAGTCCGCGTTTTGTTTCAAGAAGAATCCTATGTTGGGACTGTTAAAATCTCGACATAGGCCCTGAAATTTGTGGTTATAGCAGATGAACAACAAAGGAGCAACTAAAAATAAACAAATATGCTATTTTGGTGTTAACGTTGCATGTTAAATTCTACCTGGACTGTGACGAAGGCAGCCTCGCTAACGAGGGGGGTCGTAGAGCCGAGTTTGTTGAGGACGGGATACAGGGCTCTAATCAGGTCTCTGTGGGCGTATTTACCTGGGTGATAGTCTCATTAAGTTACTAATAATCGATCATGGGAATTTAACTAATTCTCAAATTACTAACTAACTTTAGAATATACTAAGTTACTTTACAAAATATCTATCATATCTGACTTATATATTTATTTCATACCTAAAACTCTGAAGCACCCCCTCATGCAGTACAACATTAAACTGTGTAACAATTTCTCTTGTCTGATTTCCTTTACCGATCTGTTCTGCTCCTGTAGAGAATTGTGTAGAGAATAGTGAACGTTATCATGCCACTTCTAAGTCGTCTTCCGGTGTGTGATCATTTCTTATGTGAACGACTCAACGATTACTAAGATCATCTGTTGTGTGCAGCGCTTGCAGTAAATAAGTCTACATCTTTAACAAAATATAATGTGCTCCCCATCATTTTTATGATGTTACGAAATGCTAACCTAACGAAATCAAGCCAACAAATTTTCTCTCTTCTGTAAATTATTGAATCTGCAGTTAACTAACCGTGGAATCTAAAAATAGCGGCGAGTCTAGCAGGGTGTGGAGAACTTCTTCAGCTGTGTCAATCACTAGCGGCTCTGCGTTTACTTTATCTGGTAAGTTTTAGTTCGTTAGTTTTATCTGGTAAGTTTTAGTTCGTTAGTTCAATCACTAGCGGCGCTTTGTTTAATTTATCTGGTGACTTTTAGTTCGTTTATTTTATCTGGTAAGTTTTA